>JAPMOR010093038.1:11412-23776 GCA_026543865.1 Argiope aurantia
TTTTTGCTTATTTATTATCATTGTTTGCTTATTGATATTTCAAAAAGGCACTGCATACATGCCTTATATAAATGCCCGGCAGCTAGTAATGTCCAACATTAAATGCCTGGCCGTTGTAATATGTAGGGGAAAATGGCCTCTTCTTAATTTATTAATGTATGTAACTTGCTGATATTTGTTGGAAATGTCAAGATTTCAATGTATTGATGCCATTCATGTGTACTAGAATTTTTTATTAATTGTCATATGTAAATGCTGTACAGCTATTAATGTCCAACATTAAGTGACAGACCTTTTGGGTATGTAGGAAAAAAACGTTCTTAATTTATTAATATATGCAACTTTGTTAGAAATGTAAGGTTTTGCCCAAATTGATGTTATTGGTGTATACTAGAATATTTTATTAATCATCATACGTAAATGCCCGGCCATCGGAGTATGATAGGGAAAAATGATTGTTTCTTAATTTATTAATGTATGCAACTTTCTTATATTTGTTAGAAATGTCAGGCTTTTCACTGCATTGATGTTATTGATGCGTATTATTATATTAATTATCATATGTAAATGACCGACAGCTATTATGTCCAACATTAAATGCCCACCCTTTGAAGTATCTTTGGGGGAAAAGGATTTCCTTAATTTATTAATATATGTAACTTTATTATATTTGTTAGAAATGTAAGGTTTTCAACGTATTGTTATTCATGTGTACTAGAATTTTATATTAATCATTAAAATCTGTGGAGCTTATCATGAGTTTTTTTAATTTTGCATATCCTGTATCATTAAGCCATAACAAGGGATATAAAATGTCAGGACAATATCATTCCATAACATCTCGAACAATGACTTTTAAACATGAAATTGCGTAAATTAATTAAACTGGATTAACTGATTAAATTACGTTCATAAGAATTTATCATATATTCAATACATATATCAAAAATTATGTAAATTTAAAATTTTCTGTTGCAATTCTGAAATACTTAATTTTTTTTAATATACCAATGGAAAAAAAATGAAAAATTAGAGTGCCAAGGTAAGTTAATCATTCAGCTGCGTATCCCGTGATTTCCGCGGGTTGGCAATCAGTTCGCTTTCTATTACATCTCGCGTTTTCCGCAATTTAGAGTGTTTATTTTTAAAATTACAGATTTGTATTACATCATGTTATTATCATGCAGCATATAGTATCAGTTCACTTTGTTTGAAAAATATTTGAACTTATTTGCAAACATCGCATCTAAATAGTGCTTTTTGAAAATTACGCAGTCAGAGGTTTCAAGAGTTGGAACTAGACTATATACTATCTCGGAATTGTCTGAAAAACTGTAACATCACTATTAAGAACTAGAATACTCATAAAAGAAGCGAGCGAGTTTCTACCACAAGTTTATATTTCCTTGGTTCAGAAACCTAAACCCCTTTCAAGCAAGTAGGAGTATCATCTCATTAATGAATACTCCACAGTTTTCTGTAGAATTATTAGTTTAATGGGAAGATATCCAAAATTACTCCAGCGAAAAACTTTCGTTTTATTTGTAGGCTTAATCTAAATCATGGTCTAAGTCACATAAATTTGGATAACAAAGTAGGGAATATTCTTAATTTCCTTTAGTTGCT
The DNA here is from genome assembly GCA_026543865.1 of Argiope aurantia. Classification (NCBI taxonomy): domain Eukaryota; kingdom Metazoa; phylum Arthropoda; class Arachnida; order Araneae; family Araneidae; genus Argiope; species Argiope aurantia. The sequence goes on from JAPMOR010093038.1 coordinate 13,039, forward strand.
CTGGATTATGTTCACAGCTCCGATCCAATTTAGCTGACTGTTTGCATTTCGTGAGCTGGCAGTAAATTGTTTCGTTGATGAAACAGCAAGCCATGCAAAAATGCATTTCGAATAAATGTAATGTTAGATCAAAGAATACCATCTCTTTGATTTGAAAATTTATTCAGAGGACTGGTAAGATTTGTTAGTTTTATCAAACTGTTCATTACACATCAGTTTTATACTGAATGTATAATATATCGAAAAGGCTCAAATAAATAGTAAAACATTTTGTACGAAGATTTAAATTAATATAAAAATTGGAAATAGTCTATTTTATTTTGTAAGTAAGTATTTTATCCAACAGAAAGATTGATAAAGATTTCTTTTTTTTTAAATAGAGAGTAAATAAAATATGTAAATATTTTTTTCAAAATTGGAAAGAATACTCATAAAGTATAATTAATTGATGATGTTGCTAACTAATGATTATTTTTTTTTTCATTTTATAATTGAAATATGTATGAATATTTTAGCTACAAATAATATTTAGCTGTAAATTAATTACATGTTAAGAAATTAGGGATTTTCAAAATCACATTTCACTTATTATAACCTTATCACTCCACTAAATAGCACTTATTATGTTAGTTTTATTCAAGGGGATTTTTAATTAAGAAACACTGTGTTTGCGTCTTAATATAAATAAAAGTTATTTTGTCTATATATGAATATATGTATGTATATAAGTCTGAATATATGCATACCATATATATATATATGTCTATGTATATATGTATGAATATATACATACCAAATATGCATGTCTATGCATATATTTATGAATATATGCATGCGATATATGTTTGTCTATGCATATATTTATGAATATATGCATGCGATATATGTTTGTCTATGCATATATTTATGAATATATGCATGCGATATATGTATGTCTATGTATATATATCTGAATATATGCATACAATATATGTATGTCCATGTATATATGTCTGAATATATGCATACAATATATGTTTGTATCTATATATGTATGAATATATGCATAAAATATTTGTATGTATGTATATATGTATGAATATATGCATATGATGTATGTATGTATATATGTATGTATGTATATATGTATGTATGCATGCACGCCTGCATGTATGTAACACATCTTTTCTGTAACACATCTTTTCTATTGAATACTTATTATTTAAAGAGAATATTTTAATTTTTCCAAGATGCAAAAATCAAATAAATATTCTATTAATTAAATATTACTCGAAATGTCGACATTTCCCGCAGTAATTTCAGAATAATTTATCAAATGAAATATTTTTATAAGAATCTTAATATTTTAAAATTTGTCTTTATTTATGACATCAGCTTTATTTACTTGCACTTATTCCTTTTTTTCCCAAAAAATTTAATAGGCAATTAAATAGAAAGAGAAGTTTTTAAAAGAAAGATATACGAAAAGGCTTCAAATACTTCATTGCTAGACACCGGTAAGACTTTGAACTACTCTTACTTTGCTTTTCAATGTTTTTTTTTATTTTTAAAAATGCTTTTGATAAAGTTTTTTAATTGGTTTTAAAAGACAATATGAGCAATATTTGTAACAATATTTTTTTGAATAATAAGAATACAAACTAAAAACTATTGCCATAAACGCATTCACAGAATTCTCTAGAAAAGCACTGAAAGAGAAATTTAAAAATAATTATTAACAATGTATGTCAGTACTATTTATTAATCTGGTCTATTGAAATAGAGAAAATAAGTGGCTTTTAAATACACCTTTCTCAATTCATATTCTAGCCTCTATTTTTTAAAAAAAACATTTCATATTCATTCCTGACATTCATTTTCTTGGCATTATCTTTTTTAAAAAAACATTTAAAAAAGATAACGTATTATAACATTTTATGTAAAAGTCCTTTTTACATGAAAAATATTAGACATAAAGACATTTTAACTCTAAGAAACACCGGATATATCAGCCAGTTAAGAATAAAAGCGCTTTAAAAAGAAATGCTGGCCATTTAATTTGCTAAATGTGTGGTAGATTTCATGTATATTAAGATGAAAACTTTTGCAATGCTTGTAAAACTTTTTTTACTACCTATACTTTTTCGGAAGGCAATTAATTATTCGAATCAGAGATAAGTGAAATTATCCATGAGAAATTATCCATGCGGTTCTAAATTACGAGGTCCGTCTCAAAATAGCCCTAGTGTTGCTTCAAACGGGACGTTAATATAACCAAACCAAACCAAACCATGAGACTAGAAACGATGAATTTATTATGAAATTATTGATAGTATACAGTACGATGTTTAATGCAATCCTTTTCATAAAAGATTTTAAAAATCCGTTTTTTAGTGCCAATAGATGCAATTAATCGTGCATTTTATGTTATGTTAGCCGGCGTCCTGACATAGGGGTAGCGCGTCTTCCCCGTGGAGTCCCAGTTTGGGCATGGTTGTTATTCATCTGTTCTATCTGTGAGATGTGTGAATGCCCCCCCCCCTGAAAAAAATTGGTTGAGCAAGCGAATGTGATGTGTGAGTAGCTAAGACGTACTCTTGGCCCTAGTTGGCGCTACTAAAACAAGAGACACTCCCTCGGCTTAAAATTGCTGACTTCGTTCGCGAATTTGTCCATGACAAGTGCCATTATATACAACAATGTTATGCTAATCGCTTTTATTTAAATTGGCAAAAAAATCTATATAGAAATAAATCAATTTTGATGATTTCGAAGATGATCACAGTTAAATTATTAATAAAATAACTATTAGCATAGAGCACAAGAACATGTTTCTTCTACCAGCAAAATTTATTCAAAAGTTTCTAATATGAATTAATGAAACTTTAATGTAGGTAAAAATAATATACCTGCTATAAACCTTTTAATAAAATTGATTAATAGTTTCTAAAGTTAACCACAGTTACTATTTTTATAAAAATAAATATCTAAATGAGGATCTGCGGTGGTCTAGGAGTAAGGTCTCGGTTTTGGGACCGGAGAGTTACTGGTTCAAGACCCATTCCGACGAGAACCGGTGTCCAAGCAGGTTGGGTACACCCATTCCAAATTCGTCAGTACCAAATGCTCACCCAACGATACGGCAAAGAAGCTTTAAAAGGAAGTTGCCAGCCTTCTGGCATCCTCTATACCCGTCAAACTGCAAGATTCGTCATCAAAACAATTCTGGTGTTGTTTTATAAATAGGAAATTGATCTAACTAAACTAAGTTTAAAAAAATAATATTAAATAAAATCGTAGGAGTTTTCAGACATGACAAATATCTATCAAAAAGCTAAAAAGTTTCTATTCAGGAAACATATTTCTGTTCTTGTGAGTGTTCAATAATTATAAAATTTCTAAGAATTTAGTATGGCTTAAAGATATAAAAAATTTTCTTCAACGATCATCAGTTCTGAAGACGAAAATATCTTTTCTTGAATCAAATAAGGAAAAAGATAGTGATAAAACATCTTCTAGGAACGGTGATAAGAAATCCAAATGCATCTAAGGAAATTCAGCTCTTCAGATATTGAATTAACGGAAACATGTGAACGAAAACGCTGAGTTTTTATTGATATAATAAACCGCCTTTGGCTATCAGTTGGTTACCCGAGATTAATGATTTATGAAAATTTCAGTTGCTTCAAGCAAAATATTTTTAAAATTTAAAATTTTGATATATAACTTATATTATTTCAAAAGCCTTACACATTTCCGTCAGTTGCGTTTTGCATTTCACTAATTTTCTATCTACATCCTTATACATCCATTTATATCCCAGGAAAAATCAGCTATATTTTAAACTAGGGACACTTTAAAATTTTTTCGCAATTGCCTCATGCTAAAATTAAACCTTAATATTAAGTACAATAAAATAACTAAAAATTTATTAAAAAAATACGCCTTATACTGAAATCTACTCAGCATGCAAAAATAAGCCGAATCTTGATCACAACAATGGGTGAAAAAAAAGGAAACATGAAATATTAATAGCAACAATGCAAATGGTTTGAGTTTCCCTTTAAAAATCAAATATTTCGTTGTAAAATACGCTTTAAGTATCTAAAAAATTAATTAGAAAAAATATATGGCATTTTTGTACTGTAATAATTTTAGTAGTTATCATGTAAAAACGCTGTAATTTTTGATTTAAATTCTAATCAAAATTTCAAAAAATAGGTACGAAGTGCACACTCGCTCCCTCTAAAGTATATGGTGCATATTAAATCCGGCAGCTCCAAATATCCATCTGACTAGGGTTTAAAATTACAAGGCACATCGCAAATTAATCCTTGAATTACTTCAAAGTGGGATGTTATTATGACTGAATAAACACAGAAATAGCGGATATTCCTAAATATTTAGTCGATATACTCAGGAAAAAACATTTAAAGTAATGCAAAATGCACTTTTTCCTACAAAATGTAAATTATTCATTTCGTATTTTTAATCTCGCTGTTTTATAAAATCAGACATACTTTTTTAAACTGAATTTTATCGCATTGAATAAAAATTTTAACTTTTTTGCTTTCTCATATACGAAATATAAATAAAGTATTGTAATCGTCAGAGAATTTAAACTCAATATTTTGAAGGATTTCCACATCTAAGACCTCCATAAGCTTCAAAAACTCACTTTTAGCATTATATTTATCCATCCGTCTGTCTGTCTAAACGCGATAACTCAAAAACGCTTTGATCTAGACGGTTGAAATTTAATCTTTGGGCTAACGACGAAATTTGTAGATTTCCATCCAATTTTGAACAAAATCCATTTACAGTAAGTACATCTGTCTGGATGTTCGATTTCAAGAGAACTCGCTAACTCCAAATTACAAAGAGCTAGATCGATAAATTTTGGTACACCTCAAGTATAGATAATCATCAAAACAATCTGCCAGTCTGTACTTTCGCATACATGTAAACTCAATAATGCATAAACGAAATAACTTAAATCAGTGAAATTCAGTATATTAGTTTTTACTACTAGTGTAAATTAGCAAAAAATTTTAATTTTATGCATTCTTCAAAAAGTCGCTCAAAATAAATATTCTCTCCGTGGATTCAGTAAAAATATTAGATTCACCATAAAGATATATATTTCTTAACTATTGTCCACTAATATCATGAAAAGTATTTGCGGTCTTATCTAAGATCTGTAATTCTATGCGGGGATAAGACCTTTATTGGAGATTATGCAAGAAGGTTTTGAGGGAACCACACCTACTGGTTATTTATACCTGTAAACTAATGTGCTAGAAATCATGAAACACTGACTTACAAATTTACAAGGGGTGTCTATTTTTGAGTTAAAAAATAACAAATCAGATGTTTTTCAGCGATGTGCATTAATCTTGGATGTCTTATAAAACATAATATTCATGAAATGATAAGACTTTGCCGCATTTGAACTGAGAATTATATCTGGAATTTATTAAATCGAGCATAACAGTTTTGAGGTAGTTGAAACTCTTAAGATCATGGCATCAGTAAGATTCTATCAGCCGTACTTTATAAGAGACGTTATCTTTTATAAGATGAACTAAATAGTTGCTCGATTTTGCTAATTGCTCGATTCTGCTAACATTGGCACAAATGACGTTGATGATAGAAGACAAGCAACACTGATTGGCAAATTCATTGAGGGCGCACCGTAGATTTGTCTCTGGGGCTTGTTTTTTTAAAGCGGAATTTCGCAATGAAGAGATATGACAACAGAACAAAGATGCCTGCGTTTGCGTATAGCCTAATCTGGGCTGTCAAGCGTATGCAGAAGGACCCTCGATGAATGGAAAACGTTGAATGGCCTGATGAGTTCCCTTTTCAGATGTATTGAGCTGGTGATCCATTCGAGTGTTTCGCCATGGTCAGATGAAAAGCAAGCTAAATTGCCATCATACACTGAACATAATAATGATGAAATGAGTTCCCTGGCTTGAATTGAATCTTCTGTACAAATCACTCAGATCATTAACGGAAATTCTCTGTATTCAGCTCCTCATGAAGGCTTTTAATTTCTTATTTAACTCCAATGACGAATATATGCTCCATGGCTGTCCGTGTTTAACGATCATAACGTTCGATTTTAATTTAAAGACCATTCTCAACAATTACAGAGCATAACATAGCTGCTTAGATTCCCATATTATTTTAAATAATGAAAGAAAGACATCAATTATACTTTTAGGAAGGATTTAAAAGATTTCAAATTTATTACAATGGCATATATTGTAAATCATATTTAAAAGCAATTTCTAAAAATTATCAAAACTTAAGCAAAATTTCAAGACAATCATTAGTAGATTGGTATAGTTTTTTTATTTACAAGATTCCATAAAAATGACTTTTGTAATTTTTGTATCGATTGATTTTTCGAATGTTATTCAGAATAAAAGTCAAGGCATAAAGTAATATCTAAATTAATTTAAATTCTGACACGTTGAAAACTTGATTTCAAATTCCAACGGCCAAAAGTAAAACTGTGCCCAGTTTTACTGTTCTAAATAGAACAATCTGTCTTCTACAGCTAAAAAATTTACACACCCCAAAGAAAATCTTATTATTGGTGAAGAAATAAAATGTTTGTTGTTTAGTGGAATGGATAGTATCAAGTGATTAAGACTAAACTAAACATAATTTATGCTACATTTTGAAAAGTTTTGTTTCAAACATTTTTTTAAACATGAAGCATTTATTTCTTTCTCAAAAACAGAGCTCTAGAAAACTGAGTTTTTATGCATTGTGTATGTAGATGACAGCTATCTTCAAGTTGAAATATTCTCTGATGTGCATATTTCAAAATCCGTTGATTATGCAATCTATATTCAGTATCTATTGTAAAGATCCAATCTGAAATAAAATAAAGAGTACACTTTCCTTCCGAATTTCAGATTCCACTAGCTACGGAATATTTTAACCATGTTCGTAAATTTAGATACAAAATGTAAATAAATATTTATTATCTTCGGCAAACAACAACGGCAGGTATTGATCTTTTTAAGGGAATTAATTATTAATAGTTTCACGAAACAATTCATTCCCCCAAGCATAAAAATTTTCGACCTTTGTCAAGGTCGTGAATGCCACATTTGTTCAGATTTTTATTTTTAGAGGCCTGCACATGAGATTTTTGTGCTTCGTAGTATAGAGAAGAAATTAAGTATACCTTTTGGACGTCTTTACCCGTTGAAACTAACATTTTATATAGAACTACAATTCTGGTAATAAAATCAAATACTTAACTTCACGTATTTACATTTTTGCCTTTTTGAGTTAAATTGCTTACATATATGCGAATCCACAGAACAACAGATGATCAACTCTTTGACGTATTTGGTTCAAATCTTGATATGGAAATTCATTTCAGAGGTCAAACCTGTGTAACAAATTTTACTCATCTAGCTTTTTACTTTTTGTAGTTACCGTGTTCACTTGCACTCGGACAGATAGACAAACTTCTTGCAAATCTATTTCATTCAGAATTTAAAAATATACAAATATGGTTTTAAAATATCATTCTTTCTGGGATAACATCTTTATTAGATAGAGACAAGAAAGGTTTGGAGATACCATTCCAGTTGATTTAGATTCGGAGAAGTCTGAAGCGTCGAGATTCGTCAAAATCTCGAGGTCGTATTCATTGCTTTAAAAATATTTACTACTTATACCCTTTCGTTACAAGAAAGTGAAAAGACAAAAAAATTTACATAGTATTTTATTAATTGAAATGATAAAAAGTCGTTATTACATGAATATTACTGTGTAACAAATATTACTCTATTTTTTTATATGGGTCAAATTTCATGAAAATAGTTCAAGCATTGCAATTAACTGAACTATAACAACTACACTCTTCAATAAGTAATTAAGTACCCAGAGGTTAAGGTTTTTTCACCCATTGCACCTCACAACTGGTTAATAATATTCTTAATCTTCAAAAATAATTCTGGGCACCTCTTGGAATCTCCGTTAGATTTTATTAGTTCTAAGAATCCCAAAGTTAGTATTTCACATTCAAATAATAATACTGAAAGGGTTCCATAGTGGCATCGTATATTTTTAAAATTTCATCTAAATTTTCTGCTGTATGCCTCTACTTCATACATCTGAACTGAAACGCGAAACGAAGATATGTAAATTAATGGCAACTCTAAAACGCTTTGTAAAATTCAGCGGTTTCCCATTCCAGTGTGTTGCTCGTTTAACAATTACTTAAAATTCTGAAGGGACTGCAAACAAAGAAGAGATTTTGTGATCTCTCCGTTTAGTTTCTAGTTAATAAACATGAGCGGAGAAACTTTGTTGCGTATCTCTGTTTGTTGCTCAAATTATAATCACTGTCTCCAAAAATTAAATATAGGTTTCATTTTCTCGTATCATGATACAGAAAATTATGCTCTCTATTCTACTTAGCATGAAAATTAAAGTTCAGGAGAATTTATCGTACGTCAGACAGTAAACGATGGGTTATGATATTTTCCATGATTGCGCATTAAATCTTTATTCTTTGGGGAGTATAAGTTGGTTAGTGACTACTTTTACAGCAAACATTAGATATTTATAATAAATATTTATTAGATTCATAGTAGCAAATAATTTTTGCTCTTGTCAGGAAATTTTTGTTTATCTGACATAAAGTGGTGCAAGTTTGCCAATTTGGATATAAGCAAAGTAGAATATTCAGTAGAAGAACGGTTTTTAAGTCACCCGTCACATTCTATCCTAACCAAGCGACAAAAAAAATTTTCGCCGCTTGGTTAAAATACTTTTACGACTTTTATGTAGGTAACTTTAACTTAATAAACTTTAACAACTTTAGGTTATTTAGGTATACTTTTATGACTTTTAGGTAAATTCTAAATACTTTTACGACATTTAGGTAGATTCGTCTTGGAAAACTATCTATTGCAATGGTTCTCATGCCAAGACTTGGGGAAATTTTCTGCAGTTCTTCACCGATCATGGTCCCTAGAACCCTAAACCACCTTTCTTTCAAAAGATATATGTATATAAAATAAGTGTATAATGCTTTAGCCGTGTCATCTTGTGAGCAAGATAATTGGAGTAATTTTATGTGGTTTTTAACTGGCTTGGAATATATCGTTTGAGATATAAAAATCTGGGACGAATTCGTAAATGGCCGAACTTGCTCAAAGAGGGTGGAAATTTTCATTTCGCTGTAACTTTATTAATATTGAAGATAGAAAAATAAATCAAATTAACCAAATTAGTGCCTCATTAAGACGAGCAACTTCTGTACGCAAAGTTTTTCGATAACTACAATATCTTAGAAGTTAGGTGCTGAAAATTGATTTTCAAGCCCTAACTATGACTGTTTCTAACATCAACTACCAGACATTAACTTAGATGTAAAGGAATCTACCTTTGCCTTCCAGCTTCCCGAGTGGATTTTTTTCATTTATCTCATAAATGCTACTTTCTTTAAATTTTTTTTTATTTAAAGCTTTTGTCTGTTTTTTTTTTTATGAATTGTTAATCATTCTTTCTACTGAGAACTGCAATTACCCATTTATAAAGCAATCATAATTGAAAAATTTGGTGCAACAAATACAAGCATAATAACCTAAAGAGCATAACCCCCGTGAGGGGGGGTACCTCGAAATGAGGATGAGATGCTTCCGGTATGGTGGTTAGATCTTTCCACCCTGGTGGGTACAAAAATAGGTGGGGGATCAGGCTGAGCCCATCGATGACGGGACATACTTCCTTCTGGAAGGGGTGTACTGTGGTCGGTGATGACCCTTAGGACTCAACCAGAGTTCCCTCTAATGTTGCTGTTGCGGAGGTCCGGTCATTCAGTATTCTTTATCCGTGAGCCTTCGTGAGGATTGGAGAGTCAGTGATATGACTAACCTAACGAGCGTTTCATGGTACTTTCCATGAAAATGCTGCAGTTTTCAAGCAAATAATAGAAGATTGGAAATTCATCTGAAAAAAAAACAAGTTTCTATTTATATGCATATTTGCATTTGCTGACAATGTTATTAAAAGTATCAATCGGTAATAATCTGAATGCTGGAAGTGTGTTTTGATAGCTAACCGTACACATTGCATTGATATTTGAGAAACATTAGCTCAATTTGACTAGATCCTCATATTTTTTAAATGAATTAATTTTTCTGAGCCGCTTTTCCTTTCAATCCATTTTTTGAATTATCAAATGTGCTATCTTTCTGAATTAGGGAACTCTTGAAGTAATTATCTGACAATACTCTTAATTCTATAAAAGCAAATTAAGATTAATAATATTTCAAGCGATATATATTTTTTAATTTTTCAAGAATTTGCAAGGTTTAATTTTTTATGTTATAGCTTTTCAATGTATATACATGTATATTATATGGATAATAAATAATCAAAATTGCACGTTAAAATTCATGTTTAATTTTCTTCTTCACAGAGAGTTAAGAACAGATTTCCTGAAAATAATATCTGAAGAGTACAATTTATCTTTGATCCTATATATTTGAAATTTAAAATAAATTGTGGCTTTTTTCATAACTGCATTTTTTCAAAGTCTTTAGCACAACATTATTTATTTTTTTATATATATATATATATATATATATATATATATATACCAGATTTATTCATATGAGTAAAACGCTCGATAATTCAAATATGAAGTAAAGAAATAATACATGATGAAATAAACTTAATCTGGCTTTATAAGAAGTTTGAAGTCACACTCTGCGTT
>JAPMOR010093040.1:3691-33654 GCA_026543865.1 Argiope aurantia
ATATATATATATATATATATATATATTACAAAATGATAATGAGCAAATTTTTTGTGTATTCGAATAAATTCTAGAATTTTCTACCTTCGGAGTTCAAATTAATCAGTATTACAAAAGAATAAAAAACGAAATTTCAAAAAAAAAAGTTCTATGATGAAGAAATTGCTTTTCCTGCTGCTATTTTTAGAAGACCTTTAACTTCAGTAATAATATTTTAATAATTAGATCTAATAAAATAAGTTACATGTTGTTAACAAACTAAAAAGTATTTTTTTTTAACTCGAAAATAACAAGTTATTTTCTTGAGACTGCATTTGTTTTGGAAATACAGTTTTCATATATGAAAGTTTTAATGAAACTGTTCACTTTGGCATGATAATATTTAGAGATGGTCATTATCAGTAAACTGTGTAAAGCAACATATTTCATATTGTTGTGGCTTATCCCATCTGGTCGACAGTAACATCAAACAAGGTCCATGGGCCCGAACGCCTGATGATAAAAGGGCTTAAAATGCAGTTTCAGGATGTCAAGGACCTAGGGGCACCAAAGGCTGACTTTGCATCATGCCTGCATTTAGCTGAGTATAATGGAATAGCCTTCACGCCTTGGGTGACCCTACCAAGAGAATACTCTCTCGACGTACTCTGCCCATTCCGCACAGGAACACTCCCCCGCCACAATGAGGCAAAAATGCAGGACTTCAGGAGAGTAACACATATTTCATTTAAAGTATCTCACCAAAAGCTCTGCTGACATACTATTGGTTCTAAAATTGTCAAATTTAGTAGAAAGTTATTTCTTGGGCAGTAGACGCTTACTAAAAAACGGTTTTTAATTAAAAAAAAATTAGGTTTCTGATTAAAAATTATTCGATATTTTTGCATATTCCTTCAGTAATTTCAAAACAGATCGATGTACAAAAACCTTGCACCATTTTAAAGTTAAACAAAGATTTTAAAGAAATTTTATTACTAAATACAATTTTTTTTCTTAAAAATAAATTGAAATTTTATTTAAATTGAAGTATATTTTGCATAATTTAATTGTTTTAATTTGTGAATTTATACTTCCTTGTTATTTGAAGATTTTAAATACATTTTTAGTAAGCGTGTTATAACTGCTATAACCAAGTATGAATTTTTATACGACAAACAAAGCAAACATAAAATATTATCATGCTATTTTTTTCATATTACACATTTGAATTTCCTTTAATTTTTCTGGGATTTTTTAAAGTTTATTAAAGTTTACATTTCACAATTTGACGAAGGAAAAAGAATAATCATTTATAAGCAAACTTTATTATATAATTATTTATATTTTTAAAGTTAAAATTCTTTGTTTAACCATATTAATGTGTATATATATTTGTTCACGCGAATGTCGCTTAACGTCCCAAATTTTGCAATCTTAAAATTATGGCAACCCCGTTATCCGCTCTTCCGGTCGAGTCTTTCAGGGGTTCATTAGAACCTTGACCAGCATCGGCTCCCCAGCTCCCGCAGAAGCTGTAAACAACTTCAGTTTATAAGGCTTAACAAAGCCAACCGCAATGCAATACCCCAATCAGCCATGTATTATACTGTCTGTCGATCACAAGAATAGCTCCCGCCAAGAAGTCTATCTAGTGGCGGTCGCTGTAGTAACAGGACTAGTTCATTTCTAATGGGGATTAAGCGTGTAGGGAATTGGCGGAATTAAAGGTTACCACGTCATTCTTCTCGGATTTAAAAGAGTTGCACGCGTTATCTTATCCTTGTGTTTATTTTGCTTTTAAAATTATTTGTTCCTTACTGGTTTAATTGATTTTACTAATTTGCTAAACTTGCAAGATGGCCTTTAAGTTAAGGAAGGGTGAAATTTTGAAATCGCAGGCACGTAAAATTGTATATAATGCTGCGGAATTTTGTTCCAATGAAGCTTCATCGAAATCTGCGTTAATTCCACTCCCACAAGCTCTGAAAAGGGCTTCTCAAGCAACTGGAATTTCTGAAGCTACAATAAAAAAAATAAGAAAGGAAGTTTCATCATCGAGCTCATCGACAGTTTTAAAATCACCCGGTAAACACCGTAAAAGACCTAGTGAGCGAAACTGTGAAATAGACGACTTTGATAAGTGTTTTATACGGCAAACAATTCAAGACTTTTACATAAAAGAAAGGAAAGTATCATCCCTCAGAAAATTACTACCCGTGATGAAAGAAATAATTGGATTTTCGTGGCAAAAAGACACATTGTGCAAAGTCTTACATTCAATGAATTTCCGATGGAAGAAGTGCGTGAATAATAAAAAAGTACTCATGGAAAGACCAGATATTGTTTTTTGGAGACACAGATATTTGAGAGAAATGAGATGTCACAGGAAAGCTGAACGACCGATTGTCTATATTGATGAAACTTAGGTAGACAGCAATTTGACATTTAAGAAATGTTGGCAAGATGACACAGTTTTGGGAGCTACAGCAAATGTTAATTCGAAAAATAGACTTATAGTTGTTCATGCTGGATCATCAACGGGTTTCCTTACGGGTGTTTTACTAGTAGATTTCTTAGAGGGATTTCTTAGAGGATTTCTTAGAGGATTTCTAGGGATTTCTTATAGGATTTTGAAATGCTTGAATGAACATTATTTTCGAAATTTAGACGGTATTTTATTTTATTTTACTTTGAAAACTGTTTTGCTTTAGAAATTGTTGGAAAATACATGCTGAAAGTTTAATAATCAACGAAGTTCTGTCATTGTATTAATAATCTAAAATCCTTGATAATTATTAATAGTTATGAAAATATTAAACAATTCTTAAAAAGTTAAATAATTACTTTTTTATTGTAATAATTTTTATCTTTATTGCATATTTATTAATATTTCATTTTATGTCTAAAAGTTTAAATATTATTATATAATTAATATATTAAACAATTCTTTTTCACTCTTTATAAATCAATTTAAAAAAATCGCCAATACGTCATCAAGGCGATCAGTAAGCCAACATGGATGCCTTTCTTTTTAAATCCCCTATTCAAAATAGAGCAGGTCTTATTTCCACAGCAACAGACTATCGTAGACATATTGGCGGGAGCTATTCTTGAGGTAGACAAACAGTATGAACTACTCACCGCAAAAGGAGTGTATATAGTGTAAACAAAGAAGTTTAAGCAAGAGTACAGTTCACTGCTCACTTCGAATCACCATATTATATATATATCTTGTTTATAAATCTACAATAACTATTTAATTTAAATGTTTTAAATGAAAAGTACTATATTATTTTTTCTCTTGTTGAGGAAAATTAGTAATTTGCATGCCATGACGAAATGAGAACTAAAAATATATTGAATAAAAAACACATGATGGGAAATCAAGCACAAACTTATAAATGAATTTTGATAAATATTCAAATTTACCCAACACTTGCCAACTTTTCATCTGATGAACCATTACAAGGCTTTTTATTTCTTCTTGTTTAGAAGCTTTTAAACGTTAGCAAATAAAAACATTGGCAATCCTGATGATATAAACTACAAACACTGACATATCTGAACGAGAAAATGAATTATATGTATTATCGGTCTAACTTGCAACATCTCAAAATCAACAAAATTTTTATCTTACCTTATGATTCCTTGCAAGAAGATTCTTTAGAAGTAGGAAGAAAATCGAAGTTGAAGATTGTTTTTTCTTGCTTATACTGCAAAATAAGAGAGGCTTGTCCATGAAAAATTTGAAAAGTAGTCTGGGAAACTGAAATATCTATTATCAATTCCATATTGACACACATAAAAAAAATGTCTTATAAGTTTCGAAATTCTCATATAATTAACTGAAATGAAAATAAAATATTTCTTTTTCAATATATGTAATACCTTTGCTGACTTTTTAGCATCAAATAAAAAAGGCATTGTTATTTTTTGCCGATCATTGTTTAAATCTCAATAGCACAACATCGACTTATTGTTTGCAGCTCTTAGATCAATCAATCAGTAAGATCAATATCGAAATTAAGGCAATCCCAAACTCCCAATTTTATTCGGGTTCGAGCCTTTAGAGATAGAAGCAAATGCAGTCTCGACTCACATGCACAGTTGGATTCGAAAGTCATAATATGAAACAAGGGCCTTTATTACAGTTATAAACTGGTTCAACCATAAAAAAAAAAGCCCGCAGTCGCAATAGGTTTCAAAGATAAGAATAAAGTGACATGTAATCGAATCATAGCAGCAAGCTAATAAAAAATGTTTGATATGTCTTGATAAAAAAATTCTTGATAATCAATTGTGCATATCCCTTATCACAATTGATTTCAATTTCAAGATATAAGAAAGTGCATTCTGATTACATATAGAAATGGTCTCAAACATAGAGCTGATATAATCTCAGCTCTATGGTCTCAAATATATGATACAAAGTAAGTGCAAGCCCAATTCGCAATCTCAGTGGGTAAATTTTAAGATAGGAGAAAGTTATATTATGCCATTAACATTTTAATTTAATATGCTGATGTTAGAAAAATTCAGAAAAGGCTTTAATTCATTTTTATTTTAGTGGTCTTTTAGAAATTAATTTTTATTTTCAAAAATTTGTTCGAATTTAATAACAACGCTTCAGTTGGATGTTATTTGCCATGGCAAAGAATCTCTTGCTCAACGAAAACTCTTTATCTAATCTTATCCATTACCAAAACAAGAGAAAGGAAGAAAATTGTAATTATCTTGAATCATTTCCAAAAAAAGTTTTTAAAAAAAATGAAGATTTGCTCTAGTGCGACTGCACTTTATCCATTCCAAAATAATTTTGAAAAATGATGATGAAATGAAAGGGCAAATCTAACTGACAGTTATGGCAAATTAAAAGGTGGAGATAAATTTTTTGTTGAAGGAAAATATCTTTAAGATTTCCTCTGTCTGATCGCACTTCTAGGAAGAAGGAAGAAATACCTGAGATAAAATACCTGGGAAATGGTCTAAATCCTCTTTATAACAATAATTTATTTCGAAGCATTTGATTGGTCCAACGAATACTCAATCTGCTTGGAGCATATTTTCCGTGACGAACTCGTTTCTTTCGTTTCACGTTGGCAGTGACGGCGGTAGCACCTGGTTACCTGGATAGTTTACGTGCATATTCTCTGTCGTGGCTAAATTTGAAATAAAAATATGGGTTTAAAAAGACGTACCGGAACCAAAAATCCTCCTATTTTCAGCAGTGAATTTTTTATCCAAAATCATGCCGATATTGTATCTTGCATCGCTATGGTATTTGTTATCGGCTTGCTTTTTCAGGTAAGAAAAATTTGTCTTACGAAGTCCTTTAAATTTTGACCTATTTATTTAAATTTGAGTACGTGGGCATGTGAATATTTTATGTATTTTCAATTTCTGTCATCCAATTTTTGACATTCTAGAAATTTTAAATGAAAAGTATTGTGAAATAATGAGTTAGACGTGGCACACAAAATGAGAAACATATTGTGCGGTACTTTTTTGCTGTCATTGTCAATTTTTTTGATCAGAGTGTCATATCTAATCGATTCATACCTTATACTGTCAGAATTAATTCTTGTAAAGAGGAAAAACTATTTACTTGTTATTTGTACTTAAGTAGCTAATTTACTGCATAAATTTGCAAACGAATAAATACTGTCAAAATGTAAATTTAATGGCTAAATATTGATTATGAGAAAAATAAATCTTTAAAGTATAATTTCATGTATTCGAATTATTTATCCAATACATTTAAATATCATAAATTTAAAATATATTCTTTTAATAAATTAGATATGAAGTATTTTAGATATGAATAATTTCTATCTTGTAACTTGTAAATAATTTTTTCTTTTAGTAAAGGGATTTTTACTTGATCACATTAAGTTTTTTTAAAAGTTCATTTCCTTTCATATAAGAGAAGAAATTCTTTTTTGAATAAAGTAAATCTAGGATGCTTCGTAAACTTTCACTCAAGACTGTGTATATATCAAATAGTAAAGGAAATACTTCATTTTAAATTAGTATGACTTTCACAGATTTACTCATGTTCCAAGTGAATATATGTGCATATATATTTATATGAATTTTTCATATAAACCCATTAGAAAATCAGTACACCTTGTTGGCTCCAAATTTAATAGTGTTATTTTGCACACATTATTGTTGCATTTATTTAATGCATTGGCTAATTTTAAATGATCTTTTATATCAATGTTTTAAAGCTTGTTAATTTGGATTTTGGCTGAAATAAATAGCTATTCATGTTCAAACAGCTGTTTCATCTCTTGTATGAACTGGTAATCAAAATTTATTATTATAGCATAGTACTTAACTATAGACTGTTGTAGATTATGGAGTATTATCACATAAACTGTCCAAATTTTCTGTAAATAGACTATAAAAGTAAATCAAAAATACAATTGTAAGGAGATTTAATTTTTTGGCATTTTAGTGGAGTATTTTTAAAGTTTTATACAGAGTCAACACAAGTTTTATACAGTTGTATAGTATTTATACAATTTTAATTTAATAAGATGTGTTGTCCAAGACGTTGATTTTGTGTGAATGCTGTGTTATAAGATTCCTAATAATTTATTTGTATTTTTTCATGCATTTATTGGTAGTTTACTCATTGAACATTTTATTTCACTTTTACAATTTTAAATGTGGGATTTTGTCATTCTTTATCATAAAAATTCAAAAACTTTTATTTTGCGGCATGCTACTTAGTATTAATTCAAATATAAAAGTTCTTGCTTGAATTTCAAATCAGAAAATATTAAAACAAATTCTCTGTTATATGCGATTGCTAAAATTGTGATATTTTGCTATAATTTGTTATTTCTTTTCAATTTTTTAAAATTTTCTTAATAAAATTGTTTGTATTGCAAAGGAAATATTAATACACCATGTATTTCCATGCACCAGCTGAGAATTGAACTTTTAAAAAGTTTTTAAGGTCCCTTTATATATAAATACGCTAATTATGTAAATAAATGTAGGTGAATACGTTAGCAAGGCCCAAGTAATAAATTGTTAATATCACTAAATATATCGTGTTTTATCTCTATACTATATATTTCTTACGTTTACTAAAATAATTTTAAATGAAATAAGTTATTCTTTTTGTAAAACTCGGTGGTTTTATTTTTAAATTATGGAAAATACCTTAACTTCCATATTTTTTTCATTTATTGAAAAATTTTAAGTACTATGCTGCTAGAGTTTCCAGACAGTGGGATCGGTTGTGTTTTGAAATTTGCAGTATAAGAATTTCTCATTTATTTTTCAAGCAGAAAATAAAATGGCAAAGTAAATTGAATTAGCATTTATGCTTAGTAGGTGGTATATAAGTTTGCAAATTAACGGAAAAAATATAATAGCTTCAAGTAAAGTTATCAGAGATAAAACTATAATCATCTGCATCTGGCATCTTATTTTACAGTAACTTGATTGGATAATATTCCGTCTTTTTAATTTTCTTAATAAAATTGTTTGTATTGCAAAGTAAACATTAATACATTTTAATATATAAGTACCACTTCAGCTTATTTATTAAGGTGTACTGCAGCTTAATAAATAGTAATAGTACTTATTGCTGTTTGTCACCTTATGGTAATAGGTTTGAATGTTGCTTTTATTTTTTATGTATATAATTTTGGCTTATTTACAGATTGTACATTTTGAAGAAAAATATCCTGAGTAAGATTATTTTAAATTTGTACTTAAATGAAAATACAATTCCAAATGAAAGTGGGAATTGTGATTCTATTATTCTAATGCTGAGGGTATTTCAAAGGTTCTATGCTACTTGTTTTGCTATTTTGTGTATGTAATTGGTTTTTTATTGGATTTTTCTGGATATGCAGAACAATCTACAAGAGGAATCTCAAATACTACCACATGAGGTAACATTATTAAAGCAACAATTTTGCAATCTTTTAGAATCACTGAGTCTTGAATAGTTATTCTTTTTAGAGTACTTGAAATTAGCAGATCCTTTATTTCCAGAGATAATAGCAAAAACTCTTAAATGATATGACAAAGATCATTTGCAATTTATTCCTATCAAGTCAGATAAAAATGTAATAAAAATTAGAAATATAAAATTTAAAAGTTATTTAAATTGTTTCTTTCAAGTGAAAGTAAGGCCTTTTATCATTTAGCAATTGCAATTCTGATAGCTTACAAAGTATGTTTTTTTTCTTTTTCTGGAAACCATAAGAATTTTCTATTTTCTAGATTTGTTATTTCCTATTATGAGAAACATTTTCAATGGGAAAACTTATTTTATCATATGTGTATTAATAAAATGAGTAAATACAATTCTGAATCAGTTTTTATATTCAAATGTTAAAATCCTATAAATGTTTTTATTTTTAGATTTCGGCACCAATAGCATCTGTGTTTGTTGTGATGCATCACAATGTGACAGAAGGTAAAATTATATATAATTTTTCTTGTATGCTTGTAAATAATGTAATTTTTTCAAACAATTTTTGCTTTTTAGTATATGAAATAAACTGAGATGACATATTGTAATTGTCAAAAATCTGAACTTGAAATTTTGACAAATCTTAATATATTAGATCTTGCAGAATCCTAAACAAAAACTTCAAAATTGTCTTTTTGTCATTCTCTATAGGTGTATATGGTAATTAAAAAAGTGATTAGTGTTAGATGGATAAAATGGTCAGTGGTTTTTATATCTATTTTGTGGATATTATAAATTTTGAAAAAAATCCATTCATGGTAAGTTTGTATAAATGAACACAATAAATACAAAATTTATATATAAATTTCAGCACACAGGTGTGGATCCATATTAAAATTTGAACCACATCCAATAATTGGTTCACCATTTGTCAGTCTATGCATTAGTATGCATGCAAAAATGAGAACTTAAAAGTGCAACAGTTTATAAAAGTGATCTTATTAAAATTGTTGCTTTATGCCATATTTAAATGTCATTTGATGGGGGTGGGGTCAGAAATGCTTCCTTAATTTTCCTCATTATACTATAAAACATAAAATACTCACAAGGAGGATTTTAATATTAAAAATTGCTGTAATCTAAAATACTTGTGTGGAAGAAAGGGGGAATAACAATTTTAACAAGAAACATGCGAGAAAGTTTTAAAGGTGACCACTTTCTCTGATTTTAGTGTTAAACTTTTGTTTTTTCAAATTAGAATTATGCTAAATATAGATTCTGAATAATTATTTCCTTTAGTGCAATAAAGCTGTACTTAAATGGCAAATTTTTAGAATTCTCGTATTATTCTGCTTATAATATTAAATTATTTTGTAATATTATCTAGATTTTAATGAGAATATTATGATTGTTTTCATTTTTCTCTAAAATGTAATGTTTAGTTAGTTATATTAATAATTTACTGATTATTTTACAAGAAACTGTAAAAAAATGTACATATGTTTTACTTTTAAGTAATTTATTTTTAAGAATTGATTCCAGTTTGGCACGGTTCTGTTTAGATTTGAAATTTTTTTTATTGATTTGTAATGTGTACATATATCAGTACATAAATATTGTTCTGCAAGTAAAATTCTTTCAAAAATAAATATATTTTACTTAAATAAAACTTTATAAAAATTTGATTCTAATATGCAGAATTAAACGAAAAAGCAGTTACTATATATTTTAGGTTAACCATTATATTTTTTCTATTTTTAACTGTAGTGTTGAATAAAATGTTGAATGAGATAAGATTCTGTTCAAAGAAATACTGATTTGTCTTATGGATTGTTTCTTGATTTATAAAGCAATAATTTTAGTAGTTAAAATTTTTATTCAAGTTTTATAAAGAAAGAGTTTTTTCAAAAAATAATTATATTTATCAAATGTTTCTTAATAGAAATCAAATATTTTCTCTTTAATTGTGAATATTAAAAATTTTAATTTTTCTTGTTTGGATAAGATGCATTATTATTTTCATAATATCTGCATAAGTACTATTTCAAACATATTTGCATTTAAAATTTAATAATTTAGGTAGTGATTAAAATAATATGTGCATTATATTTATAATTTTTCAAATTTTTGGTGTGGACAGTAAATTTATTCTTTTGAATTTATATTATTTTTAATAATTTTCTTTTCTTTCAGCTTTGGAACCTACAGACACTGTACTGTACACTTATGGCCGCCAGGACATATGTGTTATCATATTTTACTTCCTTATTGCTGTCGTCATGCATGCAATTCTGCAGGAATATGCACTGGATGTAAGTGGTACATGTTAAAAATATTTTAAGTTATTGAAAATATTTGATTTGGTACTATTCTATTTTATTCACATTATTTAGAAATTCAATATATGTTATTTTTTAAATTTTTATTTACTAATTTTGTTAATTATCTGCTTTTTTAAATTGTTTTAGGCTATTTAGTAATTAATTGAAGCATTATTTGATTAAATCAGTTGCTGAATAATCTTTAGACAATCATTTTAAACTTACTTCAAAATGATTGCCCCCTTTTATAAGTCATGATTGCTCTAAACTTTCTGTTATCTTAAATATGTTGTATCATCAATGAATTTTTAAAAATATTCCTCTCTTAAAAAATTAACTTTCTAAACAAAGGTATTGTTAATCTTAATTTGGAAATTACTATAAATTTTTGTATACTTGTTGAAACTTTTTTGGGTATTTTCTTGTTTAAATTAGAAACGGTAAGGAGATGAGATTTTGATCCCTTGACAAGACCAGTGAAGAAATTGATTATTCATGCAATTTTATAGATTACAGTAATTTGCATTGCTTCAAGTGAATTATTTTATATTGTTATGCCTTTGTACGTATATTAGAATATTATATTTAAATAACAATTTATTGTTAATATATTTAATCTAAATAGTGAGTAAAACAAATTCCTTAATTTTAGATGGTGCTGAGTAATTACCTTTTAATGAATAATACATTTCTTATGTAGAAACTGAACAGGAAACTCCATTTGTCAAAAATGAAACATAGCAAGTTTAATGAATCTGGCCAGCTTCTGGTATTTTATCTTATTTCACTCATCTGGGGTGGAGATATAATAATCCGGGTAAGTTCCTGTGAATTCTAAAGTAGGTAATTTGATTGATTCATAATTCAAACTCTCTTAATCAATAACTTTTTGTTAATGAATTTACTTGTGCATTATATTCATTCTATATTTATTAGAAATCAGATAAATTTTGCACTTTATTAGGCAGTCATAATAATGTTATTCTTATAAAAAAAGTGATGGGTTTAAATCAAAATAATTGTTTAATTGTATATTTCTTCTTGCATTACATTTTTGTTATTATATGTATTAATTCGATAACTATTTAATGTATAGTTCTACTAAAATTTAAGATTTATCGCAAAGTTATACTGAGAAATATAATAAAATTTTGATTTGCTAAAAATATGTCCTAGTATCAGTACATAAGATTTATGTAAATTTCAATATCTATGTTTTGAATATTAATTTTGTAACTAAATGTGACAGTTAAATATTTATTATATGTTAAAAGCTGTAATATAGGTGCTTGTGTACATATAATTAAGATATACTGTGTTCATTTTGCTTTCATAATTTTAACCTCTAAAGTTTGATTTAAAATGTTTTAAAATTTTGTTTGATTTATCAAAATTGGTTATCAAAAATATTTACATTAATGACAAAATAGACAAAAATTGCTTTTAATTTTGATATAAAAGGCCAATATTTTCTTTCAAGCAGTGTTATACAATGTAAAAGGAATTACTTAAAAATTTCAAAATCTCTTATCGAGACCAAGTTTTTATTGGTTAGTGAAATTAACATTGTATTTACTATGTTCTTATTTGTCCAATTTATTTTGTTGGATTTCTACTGCTAAGTAATTTTATGCATATCCTAACTGTGAACTTCTTTATAGGATGGTTACTTACTGAACATAAGTAAGCTCTGGCAAGATTATCCCCACAATGAAATGACGTAAGTTTTGACAATCAATTTTTCTACTAATGACTTTTTTAAAAAAAAAATGTAGAGATTTATATATGGAAGAAATTTTTTTGAATGATTTGTATAATGTGTGCTATTTTATTAAGTATTAAATTCAGTTGTAAAAAAAAAATAATTTTCACCCTTATTTCTAAGTACAATTAATGATTTTTCTTTGTGTGTAATGGTTAATGTGAAATGTAATTTATTATGTAATAATTAAAGTTGGGAATATATTTATAGTCAGTATGAAATGCTTAAAAATTTACACTTTTTAAAAGGTTTTCAGTAAAAAATTCTTTAAAAAAAATTCTTTTTTTAAAAATGAAACTTTTTTAAAATATGGCTATGAATATTGATTTTTTTTTTGCTGATAAGTTGAATAATAGAATAAAAAGAATTTACTGTACAATAACAAAAAAAACCCTCTTTATTATTTTTTTTCAGGATTTCATGTTCCCATATTCTCATAAGCATTTCTAACGAAATGCAGTAAGATCTTGATTATCACACTTTGTAATTTTCAAAAATAAGAATTGATTTAAGAAAAAAGATTCAGTTGCAAATAAAGTTTTTAATATCATGGAGAATAAAAGACAGCAATATTCTTATGAAAATAAAGTAAACCAGTATTTAAGTATTGAAATTTATTGTTTATTAGATTTCAGTTTTATGTATTGGCTTCCTGCTGTAAATTAAAATAGTTCAAAATCATTTTTATATTGATTTACATAAGTGTTTTTTGCCATTTTGTGGATTATACATGAATTCACTTATTCATATCTACATTGATACTCAATTTTACAGATACTGCATTTTAATTTGTTTTTATAAATAAAAATAAATTATTTAAATTTGTCATTTTGTATTCAACAGCTTTATGTTTAAATTCTACTTCATTGTTCAACTTGCTTACTGGCTGCATTGCTATCCAGAGCTTTACTTCCAGAAAGTTAAAAAAGTAAGTTAATTCAGTTATGTAATAAGCATAAACATGCATTTATTTAATTCTTTTTATTTCTGGTGTAAAACTTTCTCAAACTTTTTTTTTTGTGGCTGTGAATCTGTTTTTATTTTCTTGTATATGAAATATAAAGAAAGCATTGAAATCGTCAAAAGGTTCGAACTTGAGATTAACAAATCTGTTTTAAACCTCCCTGTATTTTTAGAAAATGTTTATCTGTACAAGGTTAACTTAAGAATGCTTTAAGCTAGATAGAAGGAATTTGGTATACGATCTTTATACGAAATTTGCAGATTTCTATCAAATGTTGAGTTAAATCCGTTTAGAGAAAGTCTGTCTGGCTGTTTGAATATAAATTAACATAACTACAAAATGAGAAATTTAGATAAAAATTATCACCAACAGATACAACACTTATAGTGTAGTATAACATATTTAGTGTTTATAGTTATAGAATGATCTGTACTTTCAGAAATATGTAAATGCAATAACCCAAATATATCAAATTTGTTATGGGATTTTGTGACAAATTTTTGTTTAAATCAGTTGGGACAAAAAAAACTTCTAAAATACAAATTAGATTTTGGGGAAACTATTAATCGTCAAAACAAACTACAGTAACAATAAATAAAAAATAAAATTTTAAAAAACTTCAGACCTATTTATAAAAATCATAACATTTATAGATGAGCTAATAATGGTGATAAAAATTATATAGAATGAAAAAATATTTTGAAACCCCAATTTGATTTATAAGTTATTTTCATTTTAATTAGTTTCAGGTTAATATAATGAAAGTCATGAAATTGAAATTCTTGTTTTAATCTATGGAGCTGTAAATTTTTTAATGAAAATGTTGTATTACTCTCCCAGGACATAATATATTTATATTTTTTATAAATTCAAAAGGAGAAATTAGTCCTGTCAATTTTTATTTGTTTCATTTTTTTTTTTGCTATATTTTTCAAAATTTGTGCTTGCTTGATTAATGTTGCTATTTGTAATTATGTATGGGTTTTATCAAAATAAATGTATTAAAATGTTATAAATTCTCAATTTTTGTTTTGTAGGATGAAATGAAACCCAGGATTATATACACAACACTCTATTTGGTATTCTTGAGTGCTGCTTATGTTTTGAAGTAAGTATGCAGTTTGAAAATTCTTTGCTGTAGTGTTTCCAATATTGACAAATTATCTCTGCTGCCTTTTTGAATAAAATAAAATTGTTCTCGTTTCATATGCTGTCGTTTAGCTTGATTTTGTGCAACATAATGAAAAAAATCGTGACAGTGTGTTAAGAAGTCCTGCAGTACATTCAAAGTAAAGGAAATCGATCATTTTGCAAAGTCAATCTCACTATTGATGTAGAAAATCATTTGTCCTTAATATTTCCAGAAATCTTAAAATAAATAATTTTCTAGCATGAAATGGAATTGCATAAGTTGAGATGTCTACATAAATATAGCCCTGCATGGTGTCCAGGAAGAATATTTGTCATATGTAGGAATGACCTGTTTTCAATAAATGAATTTAAAATCTATTTTAAGTTGCACAGATATGCATTTCAGTAAAACAATGATAAAAAAAACATCACTTCAAATCTTTTTGGATTTACATATAATAGGTAAAGAGAGTGAGCAGAAACTATAGTTATTCAGACCTTTATTCTATTATAGCTATGAGACATTTTTTATTATTATAGAAATCTTTATAACTGACTAGTAGAGTTTCCACAAGTTCTGTATTTTCTTAAGTTTGTTAGAAAGTTTACTTTGGTAGATAAAATTGTTATTAGAATTTGTAACGAATTGTAGAAATCCATAATTTTCCTGTTTCCTTAGTAATATAAATTATTCTAAGATGTTAAATAAAACTTTTTATCAAATTCTGGTTCTCACTTGGAAAATGGGTTCATGAGAAACAACTCTTCATTACTTTGAGTGCCCAGATTTTCTTTTTATAGAAGGTTCAAGGTTTTTCCTCTTTACAACAAACTGATGAATGTAGCTACAACACCTGCTCACCATTTAAGCTGGTCTTACACTGCCTCCTGAATATACCTGAACTCAACTATTCAAAAGAATTTCTTCTAGAGCCATGCAATCCTTAGTCATCCATCTGGATAATGGCAATCTTAAGTATATGTCCAAACCATGTCAGAAGTTGTTTTTTTTTTAATTTTCTTTATTGAAAGTTTTATTATTTATTTTATTAGTTTACATTCAAAGATTTCTTTTTTGGCCAGTATATTTTAAAAATCTTTCTGAGGCAAGTAGTTTGTAAAGGTTTAATTTCTTGCAAGTTTTACTAAATTTTGAAGCTTTAGTACAATAAAGAGGGAAAACTGTTGCATTAAACATGTAATTCACTATTTATGTTTAAGATTTTTCAGAATAGGTGTATTGTTTTGAATGAATGGTGGACCTTTTTAAATCTAATTTTTATTTCTTCATCTGTGCTTCGCATTTTATCTATTGTAGTTCTAGGGTATGAAAGTCTGTTAGTTCCTGTGATTGTATTTTTTAAAAATGTAAATCATTATTCATTTTTTTTGTGTATTAATTTATTTTCTAACCCACATGTCCAGCTATATTCTTTAATCTCCTGTCTTTTTCTTCATATTAGCAAAATTTGAAGATAATAGAACTATTGTCTATAAAATCTATAGCATTATTATAGAAAGCTGGGCACCAAATTTTAAAATTGGTTACATTTTGATGTTTGACATTGTATGTGTTTTTAGAGGATTTCATTAAACTTAGATAGAAGAGATGTAATCTACATTCCAGAAAATGACCTGTTTTTCAAATTAAATGCTGAAATGAGATCTAAATGAATTCTTTATGTAGATTAAAAAGTACTTTAATTAGAAGATGAAATGCATTCTATTTTAATCTAGAATATAAATTAATGCTAAGGAACTGCAAACCACCAAGAAATAAATTTAAAAAATCTTTTAGAATAATGATTTTAATTTAATGTTTTCTTACTTATTTTCTGTTTTCCAAGAAACAAATATATACTCTTTCTTGTTTATATATGTATAATAAAGCTGATAATTAACAAAAAAAAAAATAACATCTGTCTGATAATATGAATTGGAGTTGAACTGATAATATGAAGATGGAGTTTGTATAAATTTATCTGATAATACATGTTCTGTATAATGAAATTTTCTATTACATGTAAAGTATTTACATTATCCAATCATCTGCTGTATGATAAGGAATGTTTTCAAAATATTATTTACTCTTTATTTCCTTTATCTAATCAAATAACATTCATGTGTAATGCAATTAATTTAAATTGGATGAAAGAATCTTTCTATATGTGTGGTGGCATTTTTCTTTAATACCGCATAATCTCCTTAATAATTATGAATAACATTACTTTAAGTTATCTGTTTGTTGGAAAATGCATATTACTAAATATATAAATTTTAGAAGAATCATTAAAGTAATTCCTCTCCTCCTTCCCTTTAATATCTCATTTCAGTTTTAAGTCTCAGTATATGAAGAAATGCTGTAAATTACTGTATTTCAATAACTAAAAGATTATGAACATAGTTAAGGGTTGAGTTCTTATTTATGTGAAACTTTTAACTTGTTTTATTTCCCTGCAGTTACTTTGAATTTCATAGTAGAATACATAGAAAATGTTTTATTAATATTTATTCAAATAATTTATTTGTTATATCAAGTAGTTTTAATACATTATTAGAGAAACTTCTGGAGTTTTTATTGAAATTTTAATTTTACACTTGACAAATTCATATAAAAGTTCCTGTTTCCTCTTAAAGTAATAATTCAATGTCATGTTGGGTATTATTTTTATCTTAAAAAAATGCTGCTTTAAAACATTTTTCAGAAATTTTTAAGCTCCTCTGGCATTATGTGGAAATTTTTTACCTTTTTAATGTTTGAATATTATTTCATTCTTTTAAAAATTTTATCAATCCGTACCTTCTATTACAGCTTTACAAGGATTGCAATTTGTTTGTCTGTATTGCATTATCTTGTGGAAAGCGTTTTTCATACTGCTAGATTGTTGTATTTTGCAGAGAAAACCAAAGCTGCTAGTTATGGGTAAGTGATCAATTATTTTATGTTTTATTCAATTTAGTGTTATTTAAATTGGTTTGGAACTTTTTTAATGTTATGTTTACTTGTGCTGTTTACAAGTACATAAAATGTTATTTCATTGTTTTTTCCCTTTTTTTTATTAATTAAAAAAGACGCTTCATTTTTTTCTGTTTCCCTTTTACATAAAATTTTAAGCATTCTTATGAAACTTTTTGTAAAAATCAATTACAGAAATCTGTTTTCTGAAAATAATCATCTTCATTGTGCTTGCATTTTCTGTAAGCTGTAAAGAATAAGTCTTTCCTTTATATAAAACTTCATATTCTCTGTTTTTGCCTTCATTTGTAATTTGTGCAATGAGTTTTCTGCTCATGCTTGGACTATATTTAGCTTCTGTTAGAATGTATTCTATTTGTGTTATGTGTGTTTTGATTGATATAGCTTGTTTTCCAAATTGAAATGAACGGTTTTCATAAACTATGCAGGAAATGTGGGGAAAAAAATATAAGAAAATATTTGTAATGCATCACTGTTTATTAGAAAAGTATTCATTATAAAACCTGAACATTGTTCTTTCTTTATAATTTGCAGCCTAAGATGCAGGCCTGCTTTCTTATAGAATTTAAATTAACTTAAAATATGCCCCTAAAATAATATTCACTGCTTACAGCAAAGAATTGCATTATATACCAGCCATATTGCCAATAATTGCATCAAACAATTCTGCAAATCTTTCACACAGTGATATAACTAAAAAGCTCCATTTCCAATTCCATTAACAAAATAAATAATGCTTCTTTTTATGCATATTTTGTCTTTTCTTAACGTTTAATTCACAAGTTCAAAGATACTGTACATTTCATGTCCCAAATTTCATTTAAAATATAAATAATCATGAATATTTATAATTATTCAACATTTTGTATTTTAGTTCCTATTATATAGTTTTCTCTTTCTTAAAACAACTGGGATAGATTCTGGATAGTGTAGATGGCTGTAGTGGTTTGTGATAAGATGTTGGCTTCAGGACTTATGAGTTTTATATTTAAAACTCAATGTCATTGAAGATTAATCTTTTATCAATCATGCATGTGGGCCTGACATGTTAACTTTGATACAGCTGATGTGTACTAGCTCGTGTGCTTGCGACTTGCTGCTGATACTGTACAGATTTTTGGGCTGAAGATACCAGATCTGATGTTTTCATCATCTGTGATTTGTAATTGTCCCATAGTCTGTCACAAAATAGTCCCTGTGTTATTTTAAATAGTGTGCTATTATAACCAAACAAAACCTTGAAGGTATGCATTTGGTAGAATACCGCTTATGAGTTCTATTATCATGTAGGAAACCCAATTTGAATTTGTGTAATGTAATTGAGAATATTTTAAAGAAATATTCCTTTGTAAAGTTGGATGAAATAGTATATTAAAATGTCACCTCAGCCAATTACATTTAGAATACCATACATTTTAATTACATCCACTTATTTTCTCATGCATTTTGAAATGTATGTTTTTCCTATCGCACTAGATTCACCATCTGGAATGGTCTGTTTGTCTTTGTGAGACTTGGCTCCATTACTTTATCTGTATTAACTTTCTGGTATGGCCTGTCTCAGCAACAATCTACCAGTGCAATGGATATTGCTAATGGAAACTTCAACACACAGCTGATCCGCATCAACAGTTTGGTGGCTGTGTGCTTACTGCAAGCATGGATGATGTGGAATTTCATCAATTTCCATTTGAAGAGAATGCGTGAAAGAGCGGCACAGATTGCTTCCAGCAAAAAGAAAGCTCTGGCCAAAAAGGAAAAGAAGCTTAAAAAGGATGAATGTGAGTATGTTTTTTTTATTGTACTTCTTTAATAAATATCAAGTGATAATTGATATGTTTTGATTGCAACATGTGTTGCATTTTTACCACTCTCCTTCTAAAAAAATATTTGTAATTGTCCTCTGAATTATGCATTCCTCTCTTTCTATATATGTATATATTTTAGCATCTTTTGCTTTAGTATAATTATTTATCAATTTAATTTCTCATATATTAGGAAAGCTGTTAAAAATGTAAATTTCGCAGGTAATCGATTCTTATTTTATTATTCACATACAATTTTATAATTAAAAATATTATTTATTGTTTTAATCAAGCGTGCAATTTTTTTAGATTGTATACTATAGTAATCCTGTGGAATATGTGTTTTAATGATTATAAATTGAATTCAATCAATGACATTAAATTTTTGATTGAATTCAGTGAGTGACATTAAATTTTGGATAGTATATATTTGAAGTTGTCAGAAAAAATATTTGGCAACATTATTGTACTCTGAAAGTTGGCATTTTTTTAAACTAGTTTAGATAAAATATAAATATTGTGTGCATATATTTAACTAAATTTTAATTGGAAATAGGTTTTTTATTAATTTTTTTTAATATTTTAAATCCTGTTTTTAGGTCTTCTATAATTTTTGCATATTAGAAAGTTGATTAGTTTTAGTTTAAATATAATTTAAGCTAAAAATTTATAGAAATTCACATAATTTTAATTATTTTTATATAAGAGTTTTCATATCATTGTCTTAATATTTGATAGAGATTGCTTATATGAAAATGAAATTAGACTCGTTTGAAAAATATATAGCCTTGGAAGTTTAGACAATGGGAGATCCCCTTTCAAATATTTAAAATAATTCTTTAGACTATATTTAGGTTTTCTGTACATAATATGGCATATCTTTAACAATTATTAAAGGCAACATTATAACTATTTTCTAGATATTTGAAATAATTGGCAAAAACAATCAGTCTCCCAGCATCTACCAATGATCTAATTTTGATAGTATTTATTTTGCATAGAAGCTTATGTTTTTGTTATTAATGATTGTTTGTTCCCACTACACATATATGAAAGATATCTTAAAAATGGCACATTATTATACATTCTCTATTGAAGGAAAGCCTTGACTAAGACCCCCAGACATCAGTATGGCCAAAAGTAAAGTGGATTCTGGTGCAGAGTTGACTTATGGATGACAGAAACTTCATACAGCAGAATAATAACTTATTGTATTTTGTAAAAGTGTTGTAAAAATATAAGAAACACATGAAAATGATATTCCTTTTATGAAGTTAACATTTTAGTCTTTCTGTCTGTCGCACGCACACACACACTCACCATTAGAAAACAAGAAGCAAGTACAATTTTGTATATGAATTGCTAGGATATGATTATAAGATGTGATTATTTCACTTTCTTAATAGCAAGTGGCCTTTTTTCTTCTGTAGCAGATTTATTCATTACAACACAGTTTAATTTGACTGTTTTATTTCTGATAGAAAAGATGCTTAAGGAGGTACTTAAAAAAATGATAATTTCAACTTATTTTTTATTTTTAATTCTAAAAATAACCTTGCTTATGGGACAGTAATTGTTCAGGCCAATTTTCAAAGCAATATTTAAATTCGAATACCATTGAATTAAATTATTTCTAAACAGATATCAATATTTGTAACATTTTGAGACACAACTCAGTGGCAAGTTTTGATTTCATTTATCATTTCAGCATATTCTATCAGTTTCTTACTGTTTGAATTATATAAACCTAAGAATCTCATGTTTGAGATATATTTTGAATCTTTCCATAGAAGGAATATTGACTCTTGGTTAAGATTAGAATTATGCAGGATATCTCTGAACCAAACTTCTAGAAGAGATAGGGTATACCTGCACCTCCTAGTAATACTGAATTCAAAAGGCTTGTTAAATGCAGTAGATGGTATTTTATATGTGCTTGATCCTCAAGCATTACCTAAGAAAATTTTCATTTCAGCACTCCATAATAAGATTAGTGATAACAAATGACATCATAGCTGTGCACATTAAGCATACTATGATTATTAATCAGTGACATAACAGTGATGACAGTAGATCCAAAATGCATATTCACGTGAAAAGCATCTTAAATTTGATTCTGAAGGCTTTATACACTTTGACTAAGATGATAGTAAAAATCCTACATGGAAATAATGCTTGAGAATTTTGCAAATGAGCAATACCATCTGTGACCTAAAAGCATGTCTGACTTAATATTGCTATATGCTTTTAGAGTATACCCTGCCTAGAAAATTGTAACCCTAATACTGAGACATCCTATACAGTTGCCTTTCCCAGGAAAATATCAAAAATACTATTCTATTGTACATTTTCTCTAGGGAAAAGCTCTGTAAGTGCTACGACTGGCTTGATTTTACTAATTTCATATGAAAGTTTATGATCCTTAGATATGTCAATAGTTGATACCTTTGTACAACTGTCTTCTGCTTTCCATAGATTTTGTACAATAAAACTTTTCCAAAGTTCTAAATTTCAATAATTGGATCGATTCTGCCATTGTAATTTTGTCATTTTACATGTATAGCTAACCAATAAGAATTCTCCTTTTGTTATTGAACTATTCTTTACTATGAAAACTTTTTTTTTTGCTGAGATGAAATGTAATCTATGTTATTTAGCTGGCATGGCTAGATTAATGCTTTCTGTATACTGAAAGATTTAGCTATTGAAGATGGTTAATTTATTAAAAAACAGACTATAATTATAATTTATGGAAAAGGCAGATTTTTGAAAAATCTGACTATATAAGAAATGTTTTCACATTTATAGGAAATATATTTATTTACATTTTTCTTTTTATTATTCTGTTATGAATTAAACTTTCATTTTTCAGTAAAAAAAGCATCTGAAGAAGATGTGAATGAACTTCCTGAGGTGGACCAGAACACAAAGAAGGATCTGAGATCTCGAACGGGAGCTGCTTCCAGTCCGAAATCTAAACGATTTTAAGAACATAAACAGAATTCCTTTTTTTTTTTATTTGACTTAAAAAAAAGCTTCATTCCTTTTCCACCTTTTTGAAGTTTTATTTGTTGTTTCTTTTCCAGAGTTTACAATAAAACTTACTTTTTTTATGTTATTCTATTTTGCCTTATTTCTCTACTTTATCCACATCACTTATACAACCTGACATTTTTATTTATTTATTTTTTTTAAATTTAATTTCGCTTTTGATACTGCTTAAAAAGTTTGTTCCATTTTTATTGCAATTAGGTGATCAGTTTTATAAGAATTTGTTTATTAATGATGCCTCTGTTAAAAACCCATTAAGTAATTTGTAAATTTCTTACTGCTTAAAATATTTGTATTAAAGATACATGCAATGTATCGTAAAAAAATATTTTCTCTTGAAATTTAATTAGTGTTATGGAGAGTGTAATGTTTTTGCTTGTATTAATCTAAAAGAATTTTCAGTTAGTATAAATAAGTTTAAGGAATTTTTTAAAGTTATGTAAAAGATATTTTCAAAACCTACAAACCTATTTTCAAACCTGCTTTGAAAATTTGTTTTTTTTAAAAATCATTAAAAATTTCCTCCATTTTAGTTAATTTTATTTAATAGAAACAGAAAGTTTGTCTTTTTTAATGTATGCCCTTATCTGTTATTTTTAAGTGTTTTGAAATAAGTACTTCTTTTTTCTGTAGAGATAATTTAAGTTTTCAGTTTCTTCAGTCAATACTCAGTTGTTTTGTAATGAATATCTAATAATTAATCCCTTAACTGTTAATTATATGGTGCCATAAGAGTTTTAAATTATTATACATATTTCTGTACATATAAGCCTGATTTAAGCTATTCATTGCATTTTAATTAGTAATAAACATATAAACTTCTAATTGAATCAAAACAAGGGATCAATAACAATTTCAAAACTAAAAATGTTACCTTATTATATTTTTGTGGGAATTAAACAAACTAATGCTCAAATTAATATATTTAACACTTATTAGATTTGAACTTTTTATTAATATTTAGCCAAGCATGTTATGTTTACCAAGATAATATTGATTTCTGATTATTCTGAAATAACTTTGATTCTTTGAAGTTAAAGCATATTATTTTGAAACAATTTTAAATGCCCTACCTGCTTAAGCTTTTCTCTTTGTGTTCTTACAGAATTCTGGTTGTAGTTCTTCCTTCATATTCTTGTCGTATTGTTTTTCAGTGTTCTTATAAATGTCATCTAGATGTTGAAATAATAATAATGAAAAAAGTTTTGTCAACAAGCAAGTTTTGTTTTCCAGTACAGTTAAAAGTAGTATAATCTATTTGTAAATTATCAGGAATGATAATTTCTTATCTTTTAATATACTTTTAATGCCTCAGTATTTTAAAGGATATGTTAGATGTGATATGTATAAATGTGCATTTCTATTAATAATAGTCAGTTTTTTTTTATTGTGTAAGAAAACTTGTTACAAGGATGAAATCTTAAAAGTCAATTTTGAGAATTAAACTTCTGATTATGAATTAATGTCAATTTGCTGTAAAATCATTTTCATACTATACAGATGCTAAAAAAACTAATCATTTAATTAAAATAATCATTTCCATATTCTGTATATCACAGGAAAACTTGCTTTGAATTAAATTGAATTTATTACTGCCAAAAAGTTTGAGATATTAAAGTAATTGATTGTTATATCATAAGTTCTTTTATGGACTGTATGTTAAATATCCTTTTTTGTTTTACTGATAATAAAGGAGAATGTATGTGTCTGTATGTTTGTTGGTATTCAATAGGGCTGGTTGTTTGACCTAGAATTTTGAAATTTGGCAGAAGTGTACTTTGGGGGCTATTTTGTATGAAAATTTAACTTAAAATTTATTGAAATTTTGTGTTTCCCCCTTTTAGACATTATCACAGTTATTGCATTATTCAATTCAATTATTTCCATATAAATGAATCCAATGAATTAGTTCTTGACACTTCAAAATTATACCAAAAATATATTTTAAAAGGAATAATTGTTTAACATAAAATTCAATAATAAATCATTAAAAATATTAACATAAAGAAGAAATGGCTATTTAAAATGATGCTAAATATTATATTTTTTTGTATACTTTTTTCATATGGAAAAGGGAAGAGAGGTGGAGATATTGATATAAGCTCCTAACCACATAAGGAACTTAAGTTTCAAATCACGAAGTGGGATCCCCTTCTGGGTCTTTTGGCTCTTGGATCTCAGAAATGGGGATCCTTCCCCTTTTTAGTCTTCTTATCTTTTTCCATTTTTTTTAAAGAAGTCTTTTGCTTATTTGTATAAAAAGGACCATATTCAAAGTAAAGTGGACAAAAATCTTTGTGGAACATGAATTCAGCAATTAGAAACTATTAAGCAGATATGCTTTATAAAAAAAAAAGTTTGGAATAAAAACTATCAAATCCAAGAAAAAAAAGCTAATGTCAAAGGAAGCTACGAAGAAAGCAGCTGGCAAAGCTATCAAGTTGCAGAGAAAGCATTTTTTTTTTTTGCGTCTCAAAATTTCTTCCACATCTAAATTTTATTCATAAAATGAAGCTGTTTGTTGTACCAGTATGACAAGCTCAAAAGCAAACTACGAAACGCTTGTTGAATCATTACAAATAAAGGGATCTCGTAATGCTGAACCGCGGTCAGATGACGAGGACGACACCTGAGCTGGCACCCCCCTCTCCACACCACACCAGCGGGAGGACGTTTGGTCAGGACGGATTTAACGTGCAATAGACCCCCTTACACGACGGTTCTTCGGTGGAATCGGGTCTCGAACCTGAATCCCTCCGGTTCCGAAGCCGAGACCTTACCACCAGGCCACCGCGGCCCTTCATGTCGCACAAGATAGCTGTCTAAAGAAATCTGTCTCCAAGATTTGACGAAAATACGGCAAAATGCAACAGCTTTGTGTGGATAATTTTTCTCCAAAATCTCTATTTTTTTTTTATTTCACATTCAGATGCCCTTAATATCTGGAGAAGGCACATTTCTCTTTCTCATCTTCAAAAAGGCTTTTTGCTATTCTTCCTTGGCGAATTCTTCACTGTGGTTATCCACCAACTACTCGCCATTCATTCTCAAACCCATTAACTTCCCCAAATGTACTTTTGACTACTCCATACGTGGAGGGCTATCGGAGGAAGACCCAAATTCTTCGAAATATCCCTCGTGCACATATCCTGGATATAATTTCTTCCAGACCGAGTTCATCGTCACGTCCTATCCAGCTTTATGTATGAAACAAATGCAGTTGAAAATGCTGAAATCTTATCTACCCCGAAGCTCCTTTAAGGACAATTTTTTTAAATCTGCTATTACCTCAA
The DNA here is from genome assembly GCA_026543865.1 of Argiope aurantia. NCBI lineage: Eukaryota > Metazoa > Arthropoda > Arachnida > Araneae > Araneidae > Argiope > Argiope aurantia. Next base: position 28,917 of record JAPMOR010093040.1, read on the forward strand.
AGTACCTTTAAAATATTGCTTTGTTTGTAAGTTTTCTTGAAGTTTGCAGCAACATTCTGATCCATTGATTGGATGAGTGGTATGGCAATAGAGGCCAAGAACACTATGATAAGGCTGATTCTTCCAACAATGCATTTTCCAAATCTGGTTGATTTACTGTAGCATTATTTATGATCAGGGGTCACTTAAGGAGCTTAGTTTAGTTTTAGTTATATATTAACGTCCCGTTTGAAGCAACACTAGGGCTATTTTGGAACGGACCTCGTAATTTTGAACCGCGGTCAGATGACGAAGACGACACCTGAGCTGGCACCCCCCTCTCCACACCACACCAGCGGGAGGACGTTTGGTCAGGACGGATTTAATGTGCAATAGACCCCCTTACACGACGGTTCTTCGGTGGAATCGGGTCTCGAACCTGAAACCCTCTGGTTCCGAAGCCGAGACCTTACCACCAGGCCTCCTCGGCCCCGTCACTTAATTGGCAATTTATTATCTCGGAAGTATTTTTATTTTATCTCTTGTGTCAAACATTTCATTCACCTTCCAAATGAAAATTCTTTTCGCGAATTATGTTTCCTTGTTTGCTCTTCCCATCACTGATTATTTACTTTGTCATATTGTTTCTAAATGTTGTATCAGTAAGGACTTAACAATTACTACTGTAGCGGATTATTATGAGTAAGGATAGAACCTGGAACCTTATGGTTCGCAGCCGAGTTACAAGACCACAAGACAAAAGTAATTGCTTGTATTTCGTTGCTGTTATCTGGCTTATAAGCGTTTCACCACACTACTAACAACGACAAAGCAAAAGAATGAGACTACCTTTTATATTTTGATGTTCTGCTGTACTTTTACTCTTTTGTAATGAGGAAAAGGCGGTATGAGGTATATTATATATATATAAAGTCGGTTACATCTCACTTGAAGACTTTTTTGGGGACAAATCTTTATTTTCGTTATTTTTTGATTCGGATACAAAAATGTTTCGTTCCAAACTTATTCGACCTTCGGTATGCCTAGTACTACATATGCCTGGTAATACAGAATTTTCGAACCGTATTTTACTGGTTTTCAAATCACTTTTCCTAAGCATTTTCTTAATGAGATGGATACAGCAATATGTTATTTTCACGTTTGATGACTTCCGAGATATAATTATTATCTGTTTGAGTTTTCCAGTTTTATCAGTTATCTATGTAGGTAAATTAAAACAGAAGTTAAGGCATAGCTAAAGAATAGAATAGCATGAACTTTAAAAGGGACGATAATGAAGAATAATACGGCGAGACCAAATGATGCTTGCAATAAAAATGCTGTGTGTCTACTTTGTTCCCCCTCCCCGAGTCAAGGCATTCCCTTGGCAAGACGTGTGTAGTTACAAAATAGTGTAATCCTAATTTTAATAACTCCCTCGCTCGTTGATGAAAAATTACTTAACATCCATCTTCCCTTGAAATGACTGTTTCAAGAATGTGTGCATTTACACTTAAAAAAAAAACAATAGAAAAATAAATAACATAATAAATATAAAAACATTTAAGTAGTAGCGATAATACTGGAAAAAAAGGGAAAAAATCATGCAAAATAAATCAAGATAAGTTCAGTTTCAAACGCAGGATACAGAAACAATATTAGCGAGAAACTTCAATAATGTTAGTAATAAAGTTTAATGTTACACATTTAAAAATTAATCTGGCAAGGAAACTCATTTTCAAATAGCAAGAGTACAATCTTTTTATAGTTGTCGGAGTGAGTTTTAATATTTAATACTCTTACTATAATGTCTTTACCAAAAAATGCTACAGTAAAAGGAGATTATCTTTGAACAATATCATTTCACTAATTTTTATATTTTGTACTTTAGTTACTATCTATATCTTTGCTACAAAATGCCTAAATAATTGGTCTGTCACCCATTTTATACAATTTTTACACCACATTTTTTTAGTGTCATAAATTTAATATACTATTTTCAATGTTTGTCAAACTAGCCGTCTTTGGCGACCAGGCGGTTCACAGGTATTACCGCTCACTACAATTTTCAATTAAATATTTTAAGTAACTGGTCTCTTAATAGATTCTCAAAGAAAATCTTTTTAATCTTCAAATTTTGATAGTCATACCAAACTTATACAGTTGCTTAGATCGTTTAGTTCAATTTACTATATATATTTTGCTAATTTGTTGTCATTTCCGGTAAAACTTCAACTTTAATTTAAAGTGGAAATGATGAAATTGCAATTAAAATAAAGATATTTTTTAATAAAACCAAGCGTTTTATTTTATTTATCATCTTTATTGCTATTTATTTATTATTATTATTATTGAATATGAGTATTGTAAACAGAATCGCTCGGTATATAAGTCTTATGTGAACTACAAAATATTTTTCATAATTTATGTAATATCTCAAAGAATATTTCAACAAAAATTTCTCAGATTCAGCATAAAATCCAGTTTTTAGTTTTGCTTTCAAAATTTAGAAAAACTCAACATTTTCATAATCTTAGGCCAATTAATCTTGAGAAAACTGCGCGCTGATTGGCGTATTTTCTTTGAAACGATCGATGGAAAATTTAAAATTATCCTTTTTTTTATTGAATAGTATATTCAAATTTCCATAAATCAGTCAGTTTAAGTGATTGATGTAGTTGATTGGAAATTAACTCTTTTTATTTAAAATATTAGTGTTTCAAGAACATTTTGCTAATCGTGATTTCTACAGCAGAAGCTTTATGTAAAATCAAAAATTCGTTATTTATTAGAGCATTTATTGAATCAAGTTACATAAAATATAATCATTTTCCATTTAGACCATTTTAGCAGATCTGTGTCTTATTAAAGGTTTACAAATTACCTGTGTGGCTCTGATTTGAATGGATATCCTGTTCATATTAAACCAAACTTGCCTTAAAATAAAACTGATTTATTGGATTAATAATATAGAGAGTGTAAAAGATCATAAAATAATTTTTCTTGAATTTATTTTTTAGAAAAAAATAATATTTCATATTTGTTTCATTTCCTACAGACGATTTCATTTCCAAAAAGATTTAATTTATTTTTAATTGGAGCTTTAATAAATGTGATGGCAACACTTAGAAAAAAGCTATTTTTTCCCATGAATGCGAAACGTGCTCGTGCAGCTTAAATTTTATTTTTATTTTGTACGAAAAAAATTGTTGAAAAATATAGTTAAAATATTTATTTAAAAATTCATTAAAAATGGAAATTTAATTTTAAGGTTAAAACATTGGTATCATTTAAAAGATAAATTTTTGATCTTTAACTTCATGTAAAATTCTTTTTTGTGTGGTAATATTTTTGGAAGTTATAGCAAAAACACGCCAAAATTTCGCTTAATTTTTAAATAAATAAAATTCTAATTAAAAATTCGAAAAAATAACCCCCAGGTGCACATTCCCGACCTCCAAGGTATACTCGTGGCAAATGTGGTAGCTGTAGGTTGAATGGTCTGGCCTGTAGAGCGCCAACACACACACACACACACACACACACACACACACACACACACACACACACACACACACACACACACACACACGTTGTGCTTTATTATAAGTATAGATATAGATCATGTTCAACAATGACAGTATTTAGCCGATCTATAAGAAAATGTCTAGTTAGAACTTTCTTTCCATTCATGTCACTAAACAAATGAGTAAGAACAGGAAAAAAAAAATTCCTTCTATCTAGTACAGAATGTTATAAAATTTCTCATAAATTAATTTTGAAACTCTAACGAAATGATTGAGGGACTTTCATGAACCACCAAAGTTAGGTAGTTCTAGAAGGATGGAAATTATATTGAATGGTTCATTAGATAAAAAGATATTTATCATGCTGAGATAATTTAAGAATTAACTTATTTTTTGATTTTGAATTATTTCCTATTAAATTCTTAACAGTATCACTGAAAATAATGTTCGATTGACCTCACCTTGTAAAGAATCTTTTTAGATATACATTGAAAGCTTTAGAAATTCGGTCATATACAATATCAAAACAAACAGCCTTAGTAACCATACATATTGAAAAAAAAAAAAAAAAAAAAAATTATTCTTTTTTTTTTTTTCTTTAATTTTTTTTAAAAAAAATGGTTCACAAATATCCTTACATTCATATACTCTTTAATAAATTACCAAAAATTTGCTCATTACTCGTAGGTTTTGTTTGAAACAAGGATTGCAAATTCTGGACATTATTTCTTCCATTTAAGAGCCAGGATTCTCTACAAATACAATAGAATGCAATATGGAAATTTCTGGAATTACTTAATAATTTTGTCACTGCACAAATAGTATTTATTTTGAGAAGTAGAGTAATTATTTTGTCAGGTAGAGTATTTGTATGAGTCTGGTGAAAATAATTTTAAATACGATTTTCTAAGTTTAAAATTCCATCTTCATCAAAGAAAGAATTTAAATTTTTAAAATCTTACCTTATGGGCTGCTTCGGATGAAGAATTAATTTAATATTATGTTGAATCTTGTACAGAGGTAAGTAAAAATGATTTATGCAACTGTAATTCCTCAATTGAAAAATGTCCATATAACTTATTTTTAAGATTTCTACAATTATTAGAAAAACTGAAAAGAAAACTCGCAATACGGATTAATTTGGAATATATATTTTTAATACTTAAAAGTGAAAAAAATATAAAATATGTACTCAGAGTCTTAGTTTCCTTTTTTTATTTATAGAAATAATC
>JAPMOR010093058.1:14296-33156 GCA_026543865.1 Argiope aurantia
GTTGCGGCATGTAACTACTACAAAATAGAATTGATTCATTTTTTTTTTGTTCTTGTTAACAAAACGATTGTGAGATTGCAATGTTGCGGCATGTAACTACTACAAAATAGAATTGATTGGAAGGATTAAGAAGTCATAGACAGATGCGCGGAGGAAAAAGCTCCTTAGAAATCTGTACTATTATAATGAACTAATGAAAAAAAAAAGAAAAAGATAAGATATTTCCGTTTAGACAAGAAGGAATAAAAGAAAAAAGAAGAAGAAAGTGGAAAATGTAAAAAGGAATATTTCTAAAAATTTAAATGTGGATAGATGCACGTGATCTATTTATTTTTTCCCACTTAGTTATGAATATAATATAATCATCCAATATCCAGTAAAATTATATTGTATCTAGCATATCGAATAACGTTATTGCTGTGTGTCACAAAATCAATTCCGAAAATGGGAAACATTCGACATTTTTAAGCTAAGGGAAAGAATTTTTTTTTAGGGGGGGGTTAAAATTTCTATATGTGATTATTTGCAAAAGCATGATATTTTAAAAAATCAACCATATTTCAATTCATTAATTATAAATCTTAAGGATTACGAAGCTGAACAGCCAAATCACATGTTGTTCAATAAACGGACACTGAAATTTACACCTATTGAAGTCTTCGCTTTTAGTTTCAACACAAGCTAAAGTAACCAATTCTACAAAGCAAGAAATAAATACCTAAAAATTTTTGCTACTTCTGAAATCATTTTTTCGTAAACATATCTCTTAAATATTAATTTAAGAAGTTTATTTTTTCTGTTTAGAGAAGTTCATTTAAGAATTTCCTGTTTTAAAAACTGCTAAAGAAGGGAAATTCTAGATATTTTTGCTAAGTGCTTAAAATTTTTCTTCTTAATATTTGAGAGTATAATCGATTTTCGTATATGATTTATAAATGAGCTCTAACTCTGATGCTATTCATTAGTTTTTGTAATACATTGTGAATGTTCATAAAATCTGAGATCATGTCATTGCGAAATTTGCAAATATTTCCCTTTTTTTTTCATAGTCAACTCTAATGTGCTTCAACTAATGCGATCATCTTTCAAATGCCAATGCTGATATCTGCATTCAAGTGAAAATATTCACGACTGTTCAAATAATGTTTCTATGAAATATTTAATTTACATTTATTGAAAGACTGCTAAATTTTAATTATTTCATCTGCAAGTAAAACACAAGAGAACATATTTTTTCCTCCCAAAAGGATACCGCTTAACAATGTGGTTTTTTTTGAGAAGGCTAATGTAACTTCCGCTACGCCGCTCTAAGAAGCGATGATTATAAGAAAGTTAAAAACATAACAATACTTCGTCAATTACAAGCTATTTTGAGGCTATCATTATTTCAAATAAAACCATTTGTCATTTTTCAATGGCTTTTATGCGTTGTGAATCACATTCATTATTTACATGTCATTGAACTGCTTCCGAACACAAGTAATGTGAGATCCCATTTTACTCCAGATATTTCACAAATTGTAATGTTTATAATACATATAACAAGAGCATTTCATTTAATATTAAGGTTGAACATAGAGTAGAGGTAATGCATTTATTAAGTGAAAGTGTCATATTAAGATAATAGAAGACAATATAATATAGATACATATACTTTTCACGGCTGTTCTTTTTCTGAAACCAATCGTCATAGTAATTTTTCTATTTCATTTAGTAATGATTTAGACATTTTAAGGATGTTAACAATGTACACTAAGAGGCCCTTTTTTATATATAAATTTCTCAATTTAAACATTTCACATTTCAAAACATTTTTAATTTAACATCATTTTAATTATTTATTTGAAGTTAATTTTCTATTCCAGCAACATTGAGAAACTTTTTTTAAACTTATTTATTATGATTCATCTATTTATTACTAGTCCCTTTAGCGAACAGCTAGTTCGCCAGGAGTAATGCTAGCTTAAATTTTCAATTAAATATTTATATAATTTAGTCCCTAAGAAGTGTTTTCAGCAAAATAATTAAGTTTCAAATTTTGATATTCACATAACTCATAATATTATAGAAGCTTTATACTGCTCTAATTATTGTACCACGTATCTCTGTAATTTTCTCACAGCTCCTTCAAAATGTGAACTTTAAATTGAAGTGGAAGTTGTTGAACATCAATTAATACTAAAACCTTTCTGATGAAATAAAAAAAGGTTTCTTTTTAAAAATATGAATGCAGATAGAATCGTTCAGCATTGATGTCAATAGAATATTTTTCACACTTTATGCAATACCACAAAAATTTATTCAATAAAAAGTTCTCTGATTTATCATAAAATTCTATTTTTAATTTTACTTTCAAAAGGATTTAGATGATGTGGATAATAATTTTTTATTTCGTTTCAGTTAGTAAAATGTACTTCCGAAAAAATTATGATTATAAAATTATATTATTATAATTTAAAAAAAATTATATTTATAATTAATGTAATGAAACAAACGAGAACCTGAGCAATTATAATTGGCAAGGTATTAATATTATTCTAACATTTCGTAATTTATTGATTTTGAATTTTTTACAAATTTATTCGACAGCTAGACTAAAATCATATTTATTATCTGGTTGCCCGTGTGCTCTCACCCATCAAACGTAAGCCACTGTTAACTCGCTGCTAATTTAATTTACTCTTAACTCTGCATATTTAGAATTTAGAAATTGGAATTATTACTATAATTTTAATTTACAGAACTCGAATTATATTTACTATTTGGTTGTGAAGAGGAAATATTTTTTTGTTCAATTCTTGTATTTGCTAAAATTAGGCCTGCAGAGTAGCAGTGACGGTATTTGCTTCAAACTCAACTGTGTGAAAAAACAAAACACCTCAGCGATTTTAAAAAAAATGGAATTTGCTTTTATTCATATAATTGTGTTCATTTAGGAATAACACAAACAGTTCAAAACATTTGTCGAAATACATCGTATTCGATATGTGTTATGTCCCGGTTTCATGAGTAGGACAACAAAAATTGAAAATATGATATGCTTAAAATAAAAATTTAAAGAAAAATTGTAATGAGAAACTTTACAGCAAAAGCTATTGGTGCTAATAATAAGATTTCTAATATTAAAATTTTGAAAAAAAAATGAATTAAAGCAACAAATTTAGATTTTAAAATTTCGATAAGTATTTCCTATTATGCCCCAAACACTTAAAAGTATAATCATTTATAAAATAATGTAAATGTAAAATATAAAATTTTGCTTCTTTGCTTTCACAAATTTAAAATGAAATAATATTCAACTTAGTTCATGCATAAAAAATACAATTAAAAGAATCTTCTACATTTTCTGTTAAACAAAGAGTAATTATATTTTCATTATAATTAACATGTTACTGTTTCAAATCAATCCGAATCTGATAAACTAATGTCATAAGACGAACCTAACGTTTCTGATATTCTAACAAGAGAAAATATTTCGAATCTTTCCATTAGCTCCTCTAAGAAATAAGTATGACAGTTGGTGAAGAAAATCTCATCCATAACTTGTCGGACCCAAAAAAGAAGTTAAAAAAAAGGCCGTCCTCATGAAATTAATGTAGTTGGTGATGGCTTTAAGCTCTCTGACGCGTCAGTCCCTTTTTCTCAGTTATTAGTTCCCAGATATTCTTTGCCAATGTTACAGGACACAATCTTGACGTCGAAATCAATCACAAACAGAAAAATATCCCGCTTCGCAATGCCAGTCGCCACAAAAGAGCACGAATTCTAATCATCGGTTTCTGGAAGCATTTCCCGCAAGCAATTTAGCGCCTATCCCGGAACAACTTAACTCTTGGGTGTGAATGTTCGGAAAAAAGTGGAACATCAATCTCAGGGTTAAAAAAATATCCCAATGGAATCAAATTATCGGTCACTTTTTTCCACATCTCTTCCTCTACTGTACCATTTAATTTACTTGGTTATTATTTTTAACATATCCTGGAAGATCACTGCACTCAATTTTTATTTTTACAAAAGTCATTTTATTTATGTTTTTCTGACTGCTTACCCATCAAAATGGCATCAAAGTTGTGCTCATCAGTTTTAACTAATGTACGTGCTTCGACTGAAGGAATGATTACTCTGTTATCTTTTGCAAAGTTTAAATAAATTGTCCGATGCTAACAAAAGGCAACAAATAAAAACGATATTTGATTTATCATCAGTAATGCTTAATCCTAAAATTATAGTCTGAAGAATACAAGTCCAAAAACCAATTTCAGGCGATTTTTCTTTTTGATGAAATGTTTTCAGTTCCTTTTGATGCTGTTGTGTTTTGCAAGTTCCGCAAAATAATGATGTGCCTTTTGTTATGAAGTCAAAGTGCATTGACATTAAATCTATATAGATTAGTTGAACTGTTCTGGACTGAAAACAGTAATAATAAGAATAATAAAGATTGCTGTATAAAACTCCATTATCATGGAAACATTCTTAGCTTATCTTTAGAATTTTATTCATTTATTAAGGTGAACGAAGATGTATGTTTTCATTACTGGCTAATAAAAGACAATTCTCAAATATTAAAGATAGAATCTTATGCAAATGATTCTAGTGATATTTTGTCTATTGGAATCTATTTAATGCTCAACAAATGTTTTAAACAAAAACATGCTATTTCATTTGTGTTTTTAAAAATTTTAATTAAAAAAAATTGGTTTGTACTACATATATTTGTGCTCTCAAATATCCATACCATTTCAGAGAAAGAAGATTATATTACAGGATTTCACTAATTTAAAAGAATTTTTAAAACTTTTCCAACGTTATTTTAAAGCTTTTATTGGACTTACTATATCAGACCTGAATAAAGCTGTTTCAATCTTCAACCTGATAACTTTATCCTAAACTAGTAAATTTGAATACATTCAAGAAAGATGTGAAATAAATATTTGATAAAATCCCTATAAAAAATCCAACAATTTATCCTACTTTGCTTATAACACGAGTGTATTTGACTACTATTCTTTTGTATTCTCTAAAGATCTAATTTTGAATCTCCTAGCCATTTTTTTTATTTTGTAAAAAAAAAATATTAATGGATGGTTTTTATTTTCTAGGTTTTATCAGCAAATAACTGCCTTGTTGGTGATGGCTTTCTTAATTACCATTCGATCATGTGATTGTGCACCTGCTTTTAAAATAAAGCATTATAATATGGCTAAATCCCACCTCATGCCAAACTTTCGATCAGAACGCCGTTTCGTGGGTGGAAGCTCACCCATTCATTTCATCAGCCCCTACATAGCTGCGGCACCGCAACCAGAGCAGAGTTTCGACGAATTCTTTTTCCCCCAAGTTCCCATGGGCAAAACAGCTCCATCAAGCATTTACAAGCTGCCTTTGCAATTGTTTAACAACGGCAAACCTCATCGGGTGATGCACATAATTCCTAAAAAGCGTCCTCAATTTCAAGATTACTTTCCACATGGCGATTCTAAGATGATAAGGCTGCCATTGAAGTTTGTGTCCAATGGTAAACCTGTGGGCATCTATCTTAAAGACCAATCCATGAACTTGCTCTAAGCGATGTTAATAGTTTAACGGACACCAAAAAGTTTTTGACACGCGTAAGCGTAAAGAAAAAGCATTACAGTTTTTTCGACTTGCTCAATCAGCTCAGCTGTGCTAATCTTCTTGCCCTTAAAATGCTTGTCAACAACAAATCATTTTCATGCACTGGAACTACTATTTATTTTTATTTATTTAACAATTTCGATTATGAGTTTTCTTTCAAGATTATTAAGCTGTATATATGCTTTGAATTAAATACATATATAAAAAAAAACTGCTCATGTTTTTCTCAAAAGATGACATTAGACCTTTTTGAGATTATATCAACTGCTTCAAGGACAAGAGGAACGAAGCACGGAACGTGTTGTTATGAAATTGGTGGAGCAAAATTGCAAGACGAGGTGTATTTAATCGCTGTATATCAAGAGAACAGTGTTTTCCAAGATTTCGAGAGTGATTTTTGTATCTAATTAAGACTATGGTCAACACTGTTCCCTGCTTGAAACTTTAATGATATTTATTTATTAATTTTATCATTATATAACGAAGCAGTGCACTTATGAAATGAACCAGAACATTTCAGAATCTTTTGAAGGGAGGAAACTTCTTATTTAAAATTCTTCCAAGTTCTGCTTTAATTGGGAATTTATACGGCGGGCTGGATTTAAAGGGATACTTTCCAAAAAAATGCAATTTTACACAAACATGGTGAGATTTAGTTATTATGATTTCAATGAATAATGGTGCTCAGTGCTCAAGAAGTTAAGTTGGGATGTTTAAGAATATGACATTTTCCTGTATATATGAAATGCAAACAATATGATTTAATGGAATGCAATTACATTATTTATTTTCAATATTTATTTGTAACGAGTAAACTTTTGGTATGCGATTCTATTTGTTATTTAAAAGAATATTGTTTCAAAAGTGCTGTGAAAGAATTGTTTATATGTGTGATGAATAATAAAATGAATAAATAAATGGATATTTTTACTGTATTTTTTGAGCAAAATAAATTTAACTTAGTTTTATGAAAGTATTTTGAAAAAAAAAATTGGTGCTGTTATGGTTTTTCTGTTTTAAGTACCTTACGTTTTAAATTTTCTGCTGTTTTGTCTAACATCATAAAAAAATTACTTTGTATGAAAGGAATTATTTTTAATGGCACTTTGGATCGTGTTATTATATATATATATATATAATATTCACAGATTAAGAAATAGATTGGCTTGCCTACAATGATTAAACAGCTGAAAGTTATCAAAAATCAAACGAGCAAAGCATTAACTGAAATATGGTAATAAATATGACATTTATGAAATACTCTCCAAGATTATTTTTAACAAGTAATATAAAAAAAAATTAATTCAATTCCTACTTAGGTTAACAAAGAAAATTTTTATTTTAGTTACTTTTTATTAAATAATTATCAGAAAAATTATTAAGTATAAAAAAATTACTGATTTTCGCAAGAGTTGAACTCGCATTTTTCACCTTCAAGTGAAAAATGCTAAAATACTTGCATTTTACCGATTGAGCTGATTTCAATGTTCATTACAAACTGCTAAAACTCTATTTAAAGTATTAAAAATTAATTAACTTAGATTAATGAATTAATATTTGAAAAAACTGTATTAACATCAAGTGTCATCCACTACAAGTTTAAAAAAAAATGTATTTGAACTTGAGTGAATGAATAAAAAGTATTTAATTAACGATTTAAAATTTGAACAAAATATATAAAAAGGGAGAGTGTGAACTAATAGTAGGAAATGAAGAAATAGGGAGCTCATAATAACAAATTCTTCTTGAAACTGATCATTAACTTTTAAAAATAATGGCTGACTTTTATTTTTTTTATTATTAATTGAGATAACTAAGAACATTTTTTGATTTTTACACTTTTACTTTTACATGATACATTGCAGGTGCTATTCTACGCCATTTGGCCATTAATATTCTCTGCGGATTAATAAGCTTTTGCTTCATTCAGAACTTGTCAGAGAACTATTGGTGACTTTTTTTTATGCATCTATTCGTGATGTCTGAATAAATCTCGTTAGCCAGGAAAACGGAACCCGCTAGCTTTTCTTTCAAAGAGAAGGAGTTAATTACTTAAAGAAATGGGCTTTGTTTCATTTCCGGAAGTTGTGTACGATCTTAAGATAACAACGTCACTTCTTTGCATATCATAAAGGACTTCTTTCCATACATTTGAGACGTAGTCCATGTTACAAACAAAAGCTCGATTTTCTTCCTTTCATTTTGTTGATGAATATTTAATTGATTGATAATAAAGACAGGAAGTACAACAATAGCAGCAGTTTAGTAAGGTATTTGTCTTTGATATTAAATGTGACAAAACAGAAACATCTCAGACATTTTCTTTCAATTTGTAATTATTTCAACATTTGTGAATATGTTTTTATATTGTAAAAGAAGTAGAAGCTAATATTTAAAAGGAAGTTTTTGAAATGTAAGAGTTATAAAAGAAGTTTTTCCTTTTGAATCTTTGAAAAGTTCAGTTCATTTTTTTTGTTACATTTTTACATTAGAAAAGTAAATGAATCGTATTGTTTATTACATTGAGAGCAGTTGCTTGATTTGAAGCGTTTTAAACAAAAGTGATTAAAATTTTTAAAAAGCTTGATTGCGATATCATAATATTCTTTAAAAAATGCATTGCATTTACTAAGCGTAATATTTTGAGATTATTTACTAGATTTTACTTATAACAATCTAATTATCATGAAAATCCTTTGAAATAAAAACAGTCATTTCATTTTGATTACATTGATAAAATGTGAAAAATGCTGAGAACGAAGAACGAACTGAAAAAAAAATAATTATCATAAGTATTGTATTTAAACAAAATGCCCACAAGGAGTTTCAAAATAAAATCCCTTTACTACCACATCACTTTCTGTTTTTTAACTAAAAATTTCTCTTTCAGTAAGCACAACAACTAATTAAATAATAATTATTAAGGGCAGCTGTACCATCCCTCAAAGGTCTTATAAATGCTTAATTATAAGACAAAATGGTCTTAATTACGTAACGGAAATTTTATCATCCGGGTTACAAGCAGGTGATAAAACTCTGGCAGGTGGTTTCTAACCAACCTTGCTGGTCATAATTCTTCTCAATGAAAAATATCCATGCAGGTTGGTAAAAAATGCGTCAACTAAACACTAATGCAAAGAGTATAGAAAATAAAATATCAATTCACGTGGATGCAATCAGATTTAGGGACTGAGTAAAAACGACTTACATATATTAAAGGAATATAAACCTTCTTGCATTCGAAAGCATACGATGTTATTTTTTTTATTGATAGCAGTTATTAAATAATACGCGAATTTTATTTTTGTAACAAATAAAAATTTGAATCTTTTTGCAGTGTTATTATGTTTATTGCATTCTTTTAAAACAAATGCATCATTTTATTTGTGACGAAACACTCATTTTTAGAAAAAAACGAATAACTTTTGAAGGAATTTTTATCTTCCTTTCATTTACCTCTTTCTTATAATCAGTTAAGAGTAATAGCCTTGAATTTAAAATTCGAATGTTTAAAAACATGGGTGCGAAAAAAAATAGAAGAAATAAGAGGAAGTGAAAGTAATCATGCTCTTTCCAGAAAATGTTGCACAGCCGATGAATCCCCCCTTTTTTTTGTGCGAATTGAAACAAAGCTTTTCAAGTTAACTTCAGCCTTCGAACTATAAACACAGTAGATTTATTTATTTTTCGCGAGGTTAAATCTGCCACTATGTAACTCATCTGTGATAGTTGAAGTTTCGTTTCAATACGACCTTAGAAGATGCAACAAACTTTTATTAGAACAAAAAATTACTGTACACAAATAAGTATTACTAATTTCTATGAACTTTTGCTATCATTAAAGTTTCATACATTATGGTAATGCTCAGTGTTTTTTTTCACTTTTAGGTACAGGAAGTAAACAAGGTGAAAAATAGTATAATCGTCAAAAAAATTCGAATCTGTGCGTTTCAAATCTTTCTGAGTAGAATAAATAATAATAAATCGAAAAATAGATTTTTGGATTTATGTCTGTCTTTCTGCGAACACGATAACTGAAAAACGTTGTGGGTTAAACGGATGAAATCAGTAGTTGGTTTTTTACTCCATATTTATAAATTTTTTGTTAAATTTTGATTTAAATCCATTTAGCGCAAGTCTGTTTATTGGTATTAGAAACGCAATTTAACTATAAAATAGAGCTGGTTGGATAAAATTGGTTGCACATATATAACATCTAAAATGTATTGGGTTGTTCAGAAAGTAATTTCGGTTTTTTTTTTTGTGGAAATGAAAGACAGTTTTCGTATAATAAACAAATACTTTATTAAATTACATATTGGCCGTTCTAGTCCAACACCTTTTGCCATCTTTCTGGTAGTAGCATCATTCCACGCTCATAAATTTTTTGGTCTTTGCTGCCAAAAAACGGATCGAGGTGGTGTTTGACCTCCTCATTGGCGATGAAGGTTTTACCGTCTAAAAAATTGAGCGAACCAGTTCTGGCACTGGCGTACTGTCAACACACCTTCTCCATACTCATCGGTCCATTTCTTTCTGGCTTGAACAGCATTTTTACCCTTTCTGTAGTAAAACATTAAGATATGTCGAAAATGCTGCTTATCGCTCTCCATATTTAAAAGGGCACCAACCAAAAACTACTGCTTTAGAATGAATTGGAATTTTTCACACACAAGCCTTGCTATATGAGCTCTCAAAGCATATAAAAATTGTACGGCTTAAATGTGAAGTTGGGTGCAAAAGAAATACAATTAAATCCTCTGTCGGGAAAAAACGAAATTACTTTCCGAACAACCCAATAGATATGTATGAAATTTGGCACCAAATCTGTCCAGATGGACTGCCTCTCTGATTGTACTTTCACAACCACGTAAACGCGATAACCTAAAAACGGTAATGCCTTCATGAAAGGTGGTAAGAGAGTTTTGTGATTACTGTACAGTTCTGTGTCAAATTTGGTTGTAATAGGTAGAAAAAAATTCTAACAAACCACCCATTCGGTTGTCTGGTAGTTGAATATAAATGCATCCCAGCAATTAATGACAAAGAAAATATCCCAAAATCACAATGTGATAGGTTCTTTCATTACTATTGATTACCAAAAGCATACGGGTGACAAGTGCATTTATAAGAGAGTATGCGAGAAATATCACTCTCATTGGTTTTATTTCTTTTTTTCCAAATTGATACCACTCCCAATATTTACAATGTCCCTACATGAAATTCAATAAAAATAATAATAAATAAAAAAATAGTCATTTAAATCCCAAATCTATCCCATCTCTGAGGAAAGTAAAGTATTTCCCTCATCCTCTTTTTTGGATAAGCCATTTCCAAGAAAATCAGCTACTAAGGAGCAGTTCTAACTTTGAAGAAAAAATGGATGATTTAGGCGTGACAGTCAATGTCTACCAAAATATTTGCTGTATTTTTTTAAAGCTCATTATCTCCTTTCACTTCTCGCAAAGAAGGCAGGGAGTGTACATTCCGAGAGGATCACAGCGTTAATGCCTACAGAGATGATTCGAGTCCTGGGTGCAGTGACCCCGGTGTCAAACGAAATCGTGATTGTGCTTCTGAAGCACTGCGGGTCATGCAAAGTTGAAACCGAAATTTGTTTATTCAGATGACTCATCGTTGGTTTAAAAGACGAACGGTAATACCTTTTGAGGTAAATCCTGGAGAAATAATTGCTTTTCTTTTCACTAAAAGTTATTTTTGTTCCAGCTAGTGCAATCAAATTTAACATTTTTTGTCCCAAAAAAATATGCTTTTTTATGAAATAGTGTTTGCTTTTCTTTCAACTGTTTAATTTATAACTGGTTTTATTTCTTTTTAATAGCATAATATTCAAATTCCTTTGTTTATCAATTTTTTTTTTTTTATTTAACTTAAATGTTTTGGGTTTGTAAAAATGGAATTCCATAATCTATTTTTTTACACGCTTCCTGATGTGATAGAAGTTTCAAATTTAATATACTTGTGCATTCTTCATCATAATATACTGTTTTAATATTCTCACTAATTAATTGTCGATTAATCCTTATTTAAATTAGATCTCGATTCGGTATCAGTAACACCATCTACCAGTTAAGTACAGATCTCAAGAATAAAAAATAGAAATTACTATAGGAAAAAAATTCTGCTATTTAGCTTACTCACAAAAGTGGCCTTTTTTTTAAAAAGAAAGTTTTTAAATAACTTTATTTTCGTACTTTTTACATCGTTTAAACTATTTTTTTTTAATTCATTATTGCGCCATTTGATTAAACTGCATATGGTACTTTATTCGTGAATGCCTCTTCTTAAGAGACAATAATAATTGCAAAGAAAATTAAATAATTTTTTTGATGTTTGACATGTATTTCCGGTATGACACATGAAATGTACTAGTACCATACATAAAAAACAAATTAATCTTTTTGCTTTTATATATTATAGTATAGCTCCGATTTTTTTAAAAATACGAGTTCGAGGTTCCTTTAATTAAAAGCTACATGACAATCTTCAATATAATTTTTTTTAAACAGATGTTGACAAATGTAATAATCTAAAAAAGCTTCGAGGGTCACAGTGACTTGATGCTAAGGTCCCAAATTCAGTAATTCGAAACCCATCACCACTGAAAATCCATTATACAAGTGGATCTGGAGCGCATTAAATCTCATATCAAGAATCCAACTTCCACCTGTTGGTGAAATACGGCCTTTTAGAGACGAGGTCAAAATTTTCCTACTTATGACGTTGATAAGGACCTTATAATTACAAGAAGTTATTTATGCTTTCAAAAGCAGATAAAATGCTTCTCAGATCTTGAATGGACGTGAGACACGGAATCACCATGCCTGGAATTCACGGTACGTTTTGTTGAAGAAAAAGCAAAACAATCTGAAATTAGATATTAATAAAATTCGAATGTGCATTTGTTTTCTGACAGCGGCGTTGCACGAATTTGACTGTCAACTTTGTTGACATACACTTTGAATTAGTTCATTATGAACAATGTTACCCCCTCCCCCTCCGCTTCTTATGCTAAATATTATGAAGTAAATTGTAGTACCCCATTTGTAATGATTTTCTTTTATAACAAACTTTTCGAAATATACATCTTTCTTTTAACTCCTACAAGATTTTGTTCTTGATTCTTCGCCCCCCATTAGTCTGAAATACTTGCAAAGTAGTTAATATTCTGTCTAACAAAAAAGTATTGAAGATTATTTAAAATGATCTAGCTGGAATAAAAAAAAAATATCCGGTGTTCCAACTTCCGGCTGTTACTTCCTTTATCTCAAGCAACCTTATTATCAGTAGCGCCATCTTTGTGGAAAGGAATTCCTCGACAAATGGACGACATCACAATGATCGGTTATGAGAAAGCGAGCGTGCATGCGATTCTTCCAGCCGATAATTGCGAACAGTCGTCAGCTGCACCCCTAACGGGTTGTCGAAAATCCGCGAAGCATGCTACTCTATTATTAAGGAACTGTCAAAGCAAACAGCTCACGGAAGGGTTGTGTTCTAGAATATGTTTTACACTTCTACGTCTAATCCAATAAAATCACATTTATGAGGACTAATAGGGGTTCTTCCATAATAGTTTTGCACATAAGTTAAGCTATTAACTAATGATATAACGGATGGTTAAGTTTTTAAGTAAAGAAAAATCTGAAAAAAGTGCCGAATCTTCATATTCTATATATATATCAGGTCCACCTTTTCAACAATCATTCATCATCTTAACATCTCTTTCACAGAGCTCTTACAGAAGTATAAGAATTTAAGAGGACATTTTTTCTCAAAATGAATAAAAAATGCAATTCAGTGTTTAAAGTAAGAGCCAATCTTTTGATTTCCTATACAATCGCCCCTCCCCTGTCAAGTATAGCTCATCGAACAAGCTAATGGCTATATCCAAATGTTTCTTTTACAATTCTTTTATATATCGCCATATTCAAAATATTGTGTCTTTCACTTTATTTCAATGTTTGTTGGAGCCTGAATAGTAAATACATGGAAGAATTGCGAAAATAATTGGGTAATAATATGCTGGAGATAATCCAACCACAGAAAGTGGAAAACGATGAATCTGCGAACCTTTTCTCTATAAAATCACTTTTTTCTCACTTTGCTATTTTTGCGGTAGACAAAATTATGATCCCGGAAGATATTATCATCCATTTATTGTAAAAGAGGCTAGAAAAATGTCAAAGATGATTATCAATATGTATCTGAACCATTTTTGGAGGTTTTAACACTTGCAAGAAATTTATTGTTTTAGTGTTACGTCGATTTGTATAACATTTGTATTTGTTTAATCTTAGTAACGAAAACCGCTCATAATTTATTTTAAATCTTTTCGTTGTCCAGATTTTGAGCTGCAATGATTATCAGGGATATCACGATAGTTCATTTTTCTTATATTTTCCAGAACTTAACTAACAATTAATTGTCTGATTTATTAAAATTTTTTCAATCTGTATCTGTAACATGAATTTCATAAAGATATCCATAATATTTGTGACAAAGTTTAAATTAAAGGATAAAAAGTAGGTAAAACATTAAAATAAAAAATCTTATTACCCATTCCCTAATAGAAATGTAAATGTAAAAAAACTCTTTTCTATTTAATTTTGTTAATTCTGAGATTAATTCAATAGAACTTTATTATTTATTCATTATAGATTTATAAAAAGAAGAGAAAACAATCGCATTACGTTCATTCTGAAAAGAGTGCAAACCATCTTGCCTAGTTCATGAGAATATCCTTTTGCAACAAAGTCTTCTGCCTTTTTTTCAAACAAAATGACGTCATTTCTTGAACTTAAACTTCTCCTATTAATTTAAGCGTGCTACTCTAATTGCCTTGTCTTTGTTTTCCGACACAGAAAATAAGCAAACAAGAGCCAGTTTCACCCTTTCGACCGCCTCTTCACCTGATTCCGAGAATTGAACGAAACGTCTAAAGTATCGTATTTCATTGAAACATCTATCAAGTAGATGACAGCTTGGGAAATAATGGCTTCCTAGTTGTCGAAAATAATTTTTGAAAGAGATTCGTCTAGAGCCTGCAGCATCTTTTTGTTGCTGTTAAAAAAAACCTAAAAATTGCAAAGAATCGGTTCATTGTAGACATCAAAATCTGACATCCTTGCATCGATTGCCATCGGATTGGTAACAAAAGTTTATTAAAGAAAAGGTCATTTTTTTTCTAAACGGATATTGCAAAAGTATGCCGGGTATATAGGCTAAATGATAATTGACACCATACAATTTATAAACATCCGGATCTAATGAAAAACTAAAACTTGTAAGAGGCTGGAATAGTGTTGGAATCTTTTAATAATTTTGTCAAGGAGAGAACAATAATTATTGTGAGAAATTTTGAATAAAATCATTCAGATTTATTTTTGACGACATTAAAAGCTTAAGTAAATGATTTCTTTCTCGAATTTTCTTTTGAAAAAAAAAAAAACAACAATTGCAGGAATTTTTGTATTTTGATTCCTGTTATTTATGTGAAATATGACTTAGAGATAGATCAACTAACTATATAATCAAACAAACATTTAGTAAAAAGGAGATTAATTTTCAACAATTTAGTTACAGAATCATTTTTAGGTTCTGTGAAAGGAAGTATTTTAATTGAAATCCGATAAAGTTCTGGATGAAACATATATTTTTAGAATTTTTAACGAGTTAGGATGCATGTATTTCATTACAGTCATGAAGCACTAGACCAACTGCCATTTGGTGGAACTTTCGTCTTAATATTGCTTATTGTGACTAACTGTATTTAATTTGCTTTAAAAAAATTTGAACTAGTTCCACTTGCTATACAAGAAACTATCAACTCATTAATAATTGATTTAAAAAGAAAGTAGCATCGGAATTCTTCAAAACGATTCTTTTTTTGTTATCTTCTATAAGTATTTTACTCTTTGTTTTATTCCATTGTTGATTACCAAAATTTGAAGATTTGGCTTTTGTTTCTAAAAAAATTCTTTTTAAAACTTGATTTTGAATATCGTATTTGTTTTTAAGTTTTGTGATAGTTACAGATAAATACTAAATTAAAAAAATATACAACAATGACTTTCTTTTTACCTTTTTGTACATTCACAAACACATCTGGAATAGTATTGGTAAATTTTTATAATGCAATAGGATGTATAAAAATATATAATTGCTCTTTAAGTCTGAAGTTTTGCTTTGTTAGTGAAGGAAACAAAATTATTTTATTGTATTAGTAAACAAACAATACAAAAATAACGGCAAAAGACGTTACTAAAACTCATGAAAGATTTTTGATATAAAACAAAAAAAACCTATGTTGAATGATTTCGTAAATTAACATTACTTATTTTATCAGCCTATTTCGATTGAGAAAGCAAATTTTTGGAGTAATCGAAATTTAATCGTTTCCCGTTTCGGATTGAAGCTGAAATTGCTCGTGAGATGACTGGCACAGGGAATAAGGCAGCTAGATGACCAGAAGGCCTCTAAAATAGTATCAGCTGATGTCCACCAAAATTCAAAATTTAAAAATATTTTGTTGGGAAAATGAATAAAACAAAATTATAAAGAAGTGCTTCTGTTGAAATTTTTATCACGTAATAATATCCACAAAGGTGATTACCTGAACAAAACTGGATCAATTAAAAATGCATTTTCTGTTATTTGCACTTTATTTTATCACTGTTTTTCACTGTTATTTATTATTGATCTAATATAATGCACCGTTTGTAAAATAATAAATTATCGTTGCGTTTCTTGATTGCACAATAATTCATTTGATAGTGAAGATTGTGGTCTGGGTGAAATGACTTGAAGACACATGTTGTCTTTCCTGGGGTTTATTGGTAGAATCAAGAACAAAAGGCACATGATTACGCCAAAGTGTAGAAGGCCTAGAGAACTACCCTTAAAACTCTCTCGGGAGAGCCGAGCCGAGAGCCGAGATAACACTTCCCCTTGTACAGGAGTCCAGTTCGCTTCTGCTAGAAAAAAAAAATATATACTAAACAACAACAGGGAGACCACGTGACACATGATTGGCAGCTAGTTCCGCCCAGGGAGATCACATGGTTAACTGAATTCTTAACACCGTTCTTATACTATTTCACTATTTAGAATTTTTTAGTTTCTCCATTTATCTTTACGATGCCTAAGAGATTGCGACTTGCATTAAAAATCTCTGATGTGATTACTTTCTCCAGTATTCCTTCGACAGAACTATTAAATTTGTCGAGGACACGTATATCATGCCCATATTTCAACATTTACAAAGTAATTCACGGAATTTGCAATCTGCATAAAGGAATCGACTTTTTTCTAGTGATAAATGGATGAAGCATCGTTCCCCCACAATCATATCTTTCATATGCAGTCATACCTGGCTTAACGAGCACCCCTCAAAACGAGTGATTAGCATAACGAACAATACAAAATGCTTAAAAAAATGACCCACTTGGTAAGCGATGTTTCGCAGAAAGTGTGCCGAAGAGACATCATGAAGTCATATACGGTATGTATCTTGATGCATACTTGCATGAGTAAAATCCTTATATTTTTATGGAAGATTATTTTAGCATAAACGAATGCTAGTCCGAGGAGCAAGTTCTATAAAGGCCTTAATCGACGGGATGGTGTCTATAATCCGGATTATAGGGGTAAAGGTGAATTGAATGACACTGATGAGCTGGTGAAAGAACATGCATGAACTATAGAATATTATATGGAGTTGCATTCTGTGTCACAGTAAGAAGTTGCGGATGAGATTTGGTCAGAAGGAGGATAAATAATAAATTTTAGTTTAGTTATACTAAAGTTACGTTTTAAAGCAAAACTAGTGCTATTTTGGGACTGACCTCGTCATTTGGAACCACGTTCAGATGACGAGGACGACACCTGAGTTGCCACCCCGTCTCTAAATGTCCACACCACACCAACGGGAGGATGTTTGGCCCCGACGGATTTAGCGTGCACCAGATCCGCTTACACACCGGTTCTTCAGCGGAATCGGGTCCCGAACCTGAAACCCTCCGGTTCAGAAGCCGAGACCTTACCACAAGGCCACCGCAGCTAAAATGAGCGTCAGCAGAGCAAGCAATAACTTTCCTTTGAAATAATAGTGGTATTGGAAATCATGGAAATATTTGCATCAAAGTTGAGAAATATCGCCTAAATCGGGCGGTAATGCTGCTCCTCATTTTTCAAAAATTTTGAAGCGTAGCTAATGGCAAACAGCTTTAGACAAATTTAATTATAAATGTATAAATTATGGCGCTGCAAATTTATTTGGGTGTTTTTTTTTTTCATAATGGAAGGCATTGTGCTATTTAACATGGATTCCTGTGAACAAAATTGCTTCGCTTAACGTGAATATATTTGCATTATGAATAAAATTCGGGAACGAATTATACTCTCTAAGCGTGGTTCCGCTGTATATAGTTATATACATTATACGTATAAAAACACGATTATATAATATATTAATTAATTTCTCCCATTGGATGGTATATGTTTGAAGGTATTGAATGATTTAAATGTTCAGCAAAAATTCGATTGAATAGAAAGGAGAATTGAAATTTTTCTGTCATTAACACCCTTATTGGCTTATGAATCAACTAATTATTTTGAAATTCTAACTTATTTTGTTGTTGCTCATTTCAAGGCCACTTGTTTCATTTAAATTGATTTCCTTTTGGTGCAATAGATTTTTTTCCTTTTTATAAAATAATATATTGGTATAGAGCTTTGTTTATTTTGGAAGGCAGTGTTAATATGCGTGTAAGCACTGGAAAGCTTCTTTCTATCCTGACTAATAACAAAAGAGATTAGGTTTGTGTTGTTTATGTGTTGGATCTCATACTGAACGTAACTATACATCGGAGAATTTTTTTAAATTTGAATTAACCATAAATTGTGTCATTTTGGTGCGATAACTTCCGAAAATATTATCGCACAACTATAATTTATGTTGTTTTAAATTCAAAAATATTGAAATCTATTCAATTGTCGGGCAATATTTTTCATGTAATTTGACAATTTAAAAAAAATATTTTTTTCATAATTTCAAACATTGAATTCCATTATTTCCATGAAATTCAAATTCTTTCCACGGTTCCACCAAGTACTTAATCGTGTGATTTTCTCCCATTGTTTAGAATTAAGGCAGAATGATTGAACACAGTATCTATCGATTGATATCTGCTCAAGGCACAATAAAGTGAAATGACAGTACC
>JAPMOR010093058.1:33256-70943 GCA_026543865.1 Argiope aurantia
CTTAATTTGGATTAAGTTAGATGTTGAAATATTATATATATATATATATTGTTGCAAACCTGCAATTCGGCTTCCCAGCATAGTTTGTTCCATCAACAGAAAGACTGTTTTAAAGTCATCGGTACTAGACGGCGTCCAGGTGGCGCGTCGGAGGTCCCGGAGCTTGGCGACCATTTGGCGACTAGGCGACGAATTTGGCGACTTTGGCGCCAAAATAGATAATACCTGAAACATCGAGAATTTTCCCGCTCCGTCCAGTAGGAACCGAGATACGCCTCGAACGTTCCTGATTGGTTGAGAGGCTTCTAGTCCCGCCTCCTGAGACCTATAAAAGGGGCTGCAGCTGCCAGACGGAGGAGTCCGAGTTCGAGAGCAGCGAAGTTGAAGACAGAGAGGACGGAGTCGTCGAAGTAGTAGTCGAGAGTCGTAGTCGGAAACGACGGTGAGCAGCGACGGAATCAAGCTAGAGATGAACTGAGCTGTGCGCTACTGTCTGCATTGGATTCTGGTTGTATGCTGCTGTTGTATGCTACACGTCTCGGGCTGAAGATAGTCGTCTCTGTGCTGTATATAGCTATCGCTTTTGTGCTGTCCTGTGTGTCTTCGTGTAAATAAACGTCGTCGTTTTTATTCTACTTCTGCCTGCTGATTGAGCGTTCTTTACACCATATCACTTCCACTATCCAAACGAACCCCGGCAGAAATTTCTTAACAATATATTTTGAAAGAAACCATGAACATGAAGTTATGTATCAAATATTTAATTGAAATGAAATACAATCAATATTCCCGACGGAGTAACTGATTGCCAAAGGTTGTTAGTAAAATAATAAAAGACATTACGCCTACCATTTTGAAATTTTGATTTAAATTTCTATTATTTGCTATATTTTATCCGAGTTTTCTAACGAAACTTTAAAATTTATAAACATGCTTTTCGAGAAAAAAAGCAAAATAATCCCAAATAATTATTTCTGCTTATTTAAATATTTTTAATTAACCTTTACCACTCTTGTTGTCTGTTTTGAAGTGATAAATCATTTAAATCTATTTACGTAATGCCACTGCCGCATAACAATGTCGCCTAAAATCGCTGAATTGAAGTGGTCTGCAAGCAATCGATTAAAAATGTTTTAAACTAGTTAGCAAAGAATTAAATTTAGAAAAAAAAATTAATTCTACGAACTATAAAACATTAAGATAATTTGAACTCTTCATCAAATGGGATTGACTAAGCCCCCCTTCTGTTTCGTTTAGGTATTACAATATTTATAATCATCTATCAACTGCTTAAATAAAATTGTGTGCAACTGTGGATGCTTCGCAAGCATGAGTCCTTATAAACAATTAATAATGTCAAATATTTTATAATATCCGCTACTTAGAGCCAGGAAATGTCGAAATCGGCCTCTGCACATGATATAAGGAAGACCTGTGTACGTAGAGCCGTCATGTACCTATGGCCTCCACTCTTAAATTGAATAATATTAAATTTTAAAGTATATTACTGTGTTGGATGAGTGGTAATATTAATTGTTATTTTACCAGCCATTTCCAAATCTTTGATTTTAGTTTAGTTTAGTTTATATTAACGTCCCGTTTGAAGCAACACTAGGGCTATTTTGGGACGGACCTCGTAATTTTGAACCGCGGTCAGATGACGAGGACGACACCTGAGCTGGCACCCCCCTCTCCACACCAGCGGGAGGACGTTTGGTCAGGACGGATTTAACGTGCAACAGACCCCCTTACACGACGGTTCTTCGGTGGAATCGGGTCTCGCACCTGAAACCCTCCGGTTCCGAAGCCGAGACCTTACCACCAGGCCACCGCGGCCTTCCAAATCTTTGAAGAAAGACCTGCGGCAAGGTATAAGTGAAAAAGTCCTTGGGTAATCTGCAGTAAAATTCTGAAAGTCATCTCTTCTATTGATCCTTATTTTATTCTGATGACTGAGTCAAATACTTTTCTTCGAATTCCATTACATAATTTTATTTGTAACTAAATGAAATATTACAAGCAGGTTCCTTCGCCATGTAGATTTTTCAGTTGAAGACATTTAGTATGGAATTACAATCTTGTACCTAAGACAATGGCCCTAATTACAACAAAAAAACATAATCTGTACGTTGTTATTTAAAAAAAATTCTTTTATAAAATCAATAGAGGAAAAGTCTTAATTATCTAAACCATTTTGAACTAAACAATTTTTTGTAACTGAATACTTATTAAATGTGAAGGGTGTATATCTTACAGGACTTTCAATGTGCTTATAAAAATATGTTTGCTACTATTATCATTCCAGATTTTTAATTTGTTTAAATAAACGTGCGGATTTCTTGTTAAAGAAACATTTTATATTTTTAAAAGTAAAAGTATAATTTTAAATAAAGTTTCAAAATTACATTTTCAATCTTTATCACACTTTTATATCGTGAATTCCTAATTTATCAGTATCATTCTTTAATTACATATTTATAATTATACATTTAGATGCCTAGAAATCCCGATGGAATAAAGTAGTCAAAGCTAAATGCAGATGATTCAACTCCGGCTGCAGAAGAGTTTCGGAAGATAGAATTCCAATTTGAGTTACAGAGCGACAATTAGGAATAAACAGAAACAACACTGCATTAATTTGTTTGAAGACGGAAAATACGGAATTTTTTAATCTGATCCATGTGCGGTTTAGATGGTTCTCTCTAAAGATGAAGGGGCCGCGGTGGCTTGGTGGTAAGGAGGGTTTCAGGTTCAAGGCCCGATTCCACCTAAGAACCGTTGTGTAAGTGTGGTCTGGTGCAAGCTAAATCCGTCGGGGCCAAACTTCCACCCTCTGGTGTGATGTGGAAGCTTGGGGTGTCAGCTCAGGTGTCCTCGTCATCTGACCGCGGTTCAAAATCACGAGGTTCACTCCAAAATAGCCCTTGTGTTGCTTTGAAACGGGACGTTAATATAACTAAACTAAACTCTAAATACGAAGAGAATGCCTTTGTCGTGTATCGCTGCTTTGTTATCGAAAACCAAGCAGATTTAGATTCCAGACAGATACTCCAGTGAAGTAAGAAACTGAAGAACAACAAGTCATTACAATGGACAGAAGGGGAAAGAAAAAAGAAAACTTCTAAAAAAACACACACACTTGCATTTCAGATCGAGGCTTCTGAAGAACATTATAGATTCTTCTGCTTCCGCTGATGTACAAGTTCTGCAGTAGCTGATATAAGTGACACTATTGAAAAAGATAGCGTTTGTGTTACAAGGTATAAGGCAAAAAAAAAATTAACTTTTTTATGAGGCAAAAATAATACTAACTAAAGAGGAGCAATACAGTGTTGAATATCTAAAATTGTTGCACATTCAAAAAAGTTTATGTATGATGAAGATGTTTATGAAACAGAAAGTAACAATCTTTTGTTTGAATTGTTCAAAAATTTTTATCGGTGATTCAAAATGACAATGTAGGCAGCTGAGGTTTGGAATTAATTTCTCAAATTACAATTTTGTATAAATTTTGAAAATACTCATAATTTACTAATTGTTTGCACATCGCAATATATATTTATTATATGATAAATAAATATATTGCTTGATATCGTTAATTTCATATATATATATATATAATGTTCAAATGTATATTCATAAGTATATGCTAGTTTTCAATTCATTACTGTGTAAAATGGACTTTCAGGGAGTATTGCTTGATATTATTGCATCTATTATTGGTCCTAGATACAATGACATCTTGTACCTCAGATCATTTATAGAGTTTATTAATAAAATTTCTATTAGAATATTATTCTAATAGAAGCTATTGTATTCTTCTATTATTTTAATTAGAATTTATAATCTTTAGAATTACAATAATTAGCCTAACTATATGCAGTTTCGCAATTTTTAAATGAGTCAATAACATAGTATTCGTAAATTGATGAAAAGGATGTGTGGCCCTAGGTGCACACGTCTCCTTTACATTGCTCTCTTGTCATTTGTCGTCTATCTACTTGCTCTTTTACCCTGTGGTTTATCGTCGCGTATACGAAGTGCAGAGAAGGTGTAAATTCGAACGAATCTTCAAATTTTAGATTTCCCTGAGATGGAAAAAAACATTTTTGGAAAATATCTGTCTGTCTGTTGCGACTTAGATAATTCAAAAATGCTTCGAGTTAGACATATGAAAATTGGTATACGGTTTTTATACCAAATTTGTAGATTTCAATGGAATTTTGATTAAAATCTATCCAGAGGAAGTCTGTCTGTCTAGCTGTTCAAATATAAGCTAACACGGTAACTACAAAATGGGAGAGCTAGACTGATTAAAAAAATGATATACAGATTTATCATCTATAAAGTAGACATTTATTAAATTTTGAGCCAATTCCAGCAGAGGGGTGAGCGTATGTCTTTCTGCACTTTCCCAAGAATACAAACACGATAGCTCAAAAACGCAATAATTTTAATATGTCTATTTCGTTGTGTCATTACTTGGCCGCAAATGCAGTTTTGTGTCAAATTTTGGTTTTAATCAGTTGGGAAAAACACATCTAAAGAAAAAATCACCTTTATTAGAGAATGTTTTGGAGAGACACTCTCTCTGGTTTCTTCCATCATGATTTATTTAGGGTTCTAAAAATAAATTGTCGAGTTGCATTTGAGCAGCATCACATGAGCAGTTAAGTGCTGCCATCAAAGCTCATTGTTCATAGGAAGTGGAATTTTAAAATTGGAAATGTTTCCCTCCATTTAACCGTAACTACTTTCGTTAAGTTGACTGTGACACCACTTCCAAACTTTCTCGTATACTCTCTAATAGAAGGGATTTCGCGCTTAAGACATGTTTTTCTCAACCGTCTGAAACGAAATGCGACACAAAATTACAACTGTGGGTATAAAATCACATAACGGATTTGATAAAGTCATTGCGTTGTTAAGTTATCGCGTTTACATGCTACTGAAGGTACAAACCGATAGACATTCAATTCTTTTCTGGATTTGGTTGAAAGTTTGAAAGGTGTCTTCTCTGTAAATGTTAAATCTGTATACCGAATTTTATCCATCTAGCCATCTTCGTTTTGTCTTATCGTGTCACTTATATTCGAAGAGCCGTTCAGTGAGAGTTCCTCTGAATAAATTTTGCTGATATTTGCAAATTTGGTGATAATGATCATATACTAAATTTCATCCGCCTAGCAAGTCTTGAGTTATATTTGTCATAGAAAAACAGGCGAACAGACAAACAAACAGAGATACATTTTCCAAATATGTGTATTTTGAATTCAGGAAGTCCCAAAGTGGAGATTCGCCAAAATCTCGAGTTTGAATTTTTGACGATTACAATACTTTTTCTTAGTCTATTTCGTATTCGAGAAAGTA
Organism: Argiope aurantia; assembly: GCA_026543865.1. Classification (NCBI taxonomy): domain Eukaryota; kingdom Metazoa; phylum Arthropoda; class Arachnida; order Araneae; family Araneidae; genus Argiope; species Argiope aurantia. Next base: position 38,627 of record JAPMOR010093058.1, read on the forward strand.
AAAAAGCGCTTCCAAAGATTATTGAACTTTGCTTTCAAGTCAGATACATATAAAATAAACTTTATTTCGCCAATTATCTATTATAACTTTACACCTCTGCCTTTTCTCCGCCTTTTGAGGCATCAAATGAGCAGGAAAGCCCTTTCCGAACTTCTTTTATTTTTACCCATAAAAGAAGTTTATCAGTCACTATAATGCAGCAATAAATACTGAAACAGCTAATTGCAACAAGAATGCTGTAGGCTGACTTCTTTGGATAAGAGAAAACAAAATGGCAGTTGTTTACAAGAAATACGCCTACCAATTATGAGATTTTAATAGGCTTCGTAGGCGAACTCTTCTTCATTACATTTGGAACTTCATAAAGACAATTTTCTTCCCTCTCCGAAAGCGAAAACTTTTATAGGTTCTTGCACCGGATCACACACGGATTCCGAGAACACAGAATGCGTTTTGCACTTGGTATGACATTCCAACAGAAATTTATGCAAATTGTTGGCATCAAACGACTCTTAATGTTCTGAAGTATGCGGATTATCCCTGTAAATGTAAAATGATGAAATTGTATTCTTTAACGTGATGATGGGAAATCAACATCGCTAACAGTTTTTTCGATTTATTTATTACAGCATTCATTTCGGGGTATTTAGGCGAATTTCATTATGAATATTGTGAAAAACGTTTTAGCGAAAGCTATGTGCCATTTTGTATGAAAGTAGATTATAATTTTAAGGAGCCATAATCTCTTGAAAGTTGTTTATTAAATTAATTTGATAAACAAAAATGCAGAAATGGTATGAAAATAAATTTGATTTTTGGTAATTCTACATTGGGAATGAGATGCGAGGCAGAATGAACAGTTTTTTTGTTCTTTCATTCTCGTTCTATTTGCAGAATAATAAATTCTATCATAGTTTAATTGAAAGACCTTTCCAGTTAGAGGTAAGGTTTGCGTGATTCGAAAACCTCTAATTGGAAAGTTCTTTGACGAATGCATTAGCCAAGATAAACAAAAGTAAATAAATGTTCCTCATTTTTCATTCACCAAGAAACATTTTTAACATCTTGAAATAAATTTTCTTCCATGAAAACAAACTAGACTGTTTTTTTTTTAAATTCTAATTTTTTGAAATGTCTCATTTTTTTAAGATAAAGCTGAATTCACGGATGAATAATGGAACCATTTCATGTTCATCTGATGCATTACCACGACAACCTAATTTTCTCATTTTCTATGAATCTTGAACAATTTGGAAAATTGTGCTGCCACAGAAGAGAATAAAATAATTGGCAATTAAGCGCTAAATGATATGCTTAATTTCTTATGCAATGGTGATGTCACATTTGACTTCATTGATACTCAAAAGTCGAATTTTAAAAATATATATATTTTTTGGTATTTGAAGAATTTCTCATTTCAGAAGAAATAATCCCCCCCCCCAAATTTTTTAAACCTGAAATCCGTTAAATGTCACTTCTGTCTTTTATCCAGATCTTTCGTCGTACGTTTCTTGCAATAATTATATTCTATGTCGTGCATTATAATTATTAATTTAATTTTTTTAATAGCTATTATCTGGTGCTTTGCTGCCACAGAAGAAATAATTTCTGAAATGCCTTTTGAAATCTGAAATAGCTATCTTGTTTGATTAGGAATGATAGAAAAAAATGATAATTATTTTCTTGTCGACATTGAATACATTCACTGAAATTGAATGATATATAAAAAAGAAGTGTAAATTTTGCAAAGTGTGTTACTCCATTTTTTTTAAACATTTTTATTCAAGTATACTTTAGGGTAGACAATATTTTTTGTTTATCCTTCAGCAGCAAAAACAAATAAATTTCTTGGCTGTCCGACTCGTGAGCATCCAACATACAACTGCCCATGTGAGAAACATGGATTTTCTGGGTTCAAAGCAATAAATTGGCACCGTTTTATAGGCATCGGAAGAAGAGTACGGCAGCGCATAAGGTACAAATGAACAAAAATTCATTTTTATATATTAGATAGCATTTATCTTAATGGTGTTTTTTCACAACAAAACATTTATCCAATTGAAAATATATGCTCAATTTCAGCGGTTTAGAAATCAGCTATTAGACCCAGAGTGGATTTTTGTATTTTAAAAGAGTGAGGAATTTTTTCTAGTAATATTTAATTTATATTTGGATCACAAATTATGAGTCTGATTTCTGATTTCTGAATTACAGTAATTATAAGCATCAATTGTATGTTTTAATAGGATTAAATATGAATAAAAAATAAGTAATAAGTAATAAATTCATGAATAAAAAAATAAGTAAGTAATATTTGCACAAAATTACCAAAATAAAAATAATAATCTAAAATTTACATGCCGATTAAATTAAAAATGTGTTGAAAATTGGTACTAAACTGATCAATTCATTAAACGAGAAACATCAACTTACATCATTTAGGTCCCTTAAATGTCCCAAAATCACCAGGAGCTATAATTATAAAAGTACCGTCAAGGTAGAGTAAAATGACTATACGTTACACGATGAAACTACTTACAGAGTCAGATTTCGGTTTTATGTGTGTTTCACTAAAATAAAATTCATTAAAAATCATTCAAACAAATTTAATGCCTCAGGTCAACAAGACGGTTAGATAAACAGTGGAAAGCCTCGATTTGAGATGAATTTCTTCCTTATTATTTTTCGTGTATCATCTATCATTAATCCTGTGTTTTTCCAATTCGAGAAGCAGAACTTTCCAAGCAGGCGCCTGATGTAATGAAGCTTCTTAACAGACCTGCTTATTATGAGTGTCTGATTGCTCGCCGCATGCTCTCTCACTGACATCTAAGAGGGCTTTCCTCTGTTATTCATGGTAGGGGCTCACTCGTGCTCAATTGTGTTCGAGTTTTAAAACGCCACATTCAACTTCGCTCTTGGTTGATTTGAATGACAACTCTCGTATGGGAGTGACCTCTCAGTTGCATAGGAATGATGGATTACTTCTATTCTTACAAAATAGCCAATGCTAAATATATTTTACAGATTTTTCTGTGCATAGTCCAAAATTCTCAAGAAAATCAAAAAGTATTTTCTAAGTCAGTGTACATTTATTGAAATGAAGAATTTTGTTCTATTCGTTCAATGACATTCTTGAATAATCTCTACTACTAATAGAAATGCATGTGTGTTTGTATGCTGAAGCTCTTCAGGGAGGCAGTTAAATCGAGAGGTACTAAATCTGGCACAGATATACTTCGGAAGATGGAAATATTCACTTCGGAATAATTATAAAAAATTTAATTAATTAATTTTTTTTATAATTAGTATTTTGACTTTTTTTCATCGTAACTTCCAAAAATATTAAAACATAAAAATTATTTTTAACAACAACTAAAAATTCAAAATATTGTTCCTTTAGGCGATATCAATTTCAATATCATATGGCTTTTATCTAATTTTAATAAATTAAAAACATGTTTTTAAGTTATTGGGTTGTTCGGAAAGTAATTTTTTTTTTGGAAATGAAAGACAGTTTTCGTATAATAAACAAATACTTTATTAAATTTTATATTGGCCGTTCTGGTCCAACACCTTTTGCCATCTTTCTGGTAGTAGCATCATTCCACACTCATGAAATGTGTGGTCTTTGCAGCCAAAAAACGGATCGAGGTGGTTTTTGACCTCCTCATTGGAGGTGAAGGTTTTACCGTCTAAAAAATTGAGCGAACCCGTTCTGGCACTGGCGTACTGTCAACACACCTTCTCCATACACATCGGTCCATTTCTTTCTGGCTTGAACAGCATTTTTACTCTTTCTGTAGTAAAACAGTAAGATGTGTCGAAAATGCTGCTTATCACTCTCCATATTTAAAAGGGCACCAACCAAAAACTACTGCGTAGAATGAATTGGAATTTTTCACACACAAGCATTGCTGTATGAGCTCTCAAAGCATATAAAAATGATACGGCTTAAATGTGAAGTTGGGTGCAAAAAAATACAATTAAATCCTCTGTCAGGAAAAAATGAAATTACTTTCCGAACAACCCAATATTAATCTGGTTTTAGATAATAGTTGAACAAAAATGGATTTTATTTGGAAATGCCTATAAATATTTATGCTTTTGCTTGAAAACTTAGATGAAGTGTGTTACAGAAGGATTCAAGCATTTTACAAATCACGGGGCAGCGAGAGGATTTTGAATTGTGAGATTTATTCACTAGCAGAGGGACTAAAAATTGGTTTATGCGAAATCTATAATATTTGCTTTTTCGTATAGAATATAACACAAAGAAAAAATATTTTAATCATCAACAAATTCGAACTTAATATTTTAACGAATTTCCACCTTTCAGACCTTTTGGAGATTGAAAAATACATTTTGGTCTTATGCTAAAACGCTATCAGCTTGTGAATTATCGAAACTGCATTGAGCTAAAGGATGAAAATCTGAAGGACGACACATCAAATTTGTAGATTTTTCACAAATTTTGAAAATAATCAAATCACAGGAATCTTTGAGGCTGTCCAAATAAAAATGAATACGATAAACGAAAAACGAAGAGAGCTTGGTGGGTAGGATTGTATACGCAGATTTAATGTCTATAGTGTGGACACCTATCAAAATTTGAGCCAAATATGTCAACCGGTAACCTTCAATCGGTTTATACTTTTGCATGCAAGTAAACCAAATTTCATTTATTCAAATTAAAAGTGCAATGACTTGAATAAATGAAATTTGGAATATAATGCTGTGATTGCAATAGTAATTTTATGTGAAATTTTGCCAACTGGATGGAATAGTACAGAAAGGAACGACCAAAATACAAACTCAATTTCCAGGTATTTGCTTATTAATTGCATGCCATAGATTTTTTAAAAAAAAAAAATTAGGCTCTAAGTATGAATTCTTTGTGTGCCAACAACACAAGCATAAGTCAATACTCGGTTGATAGTGGAAGGAAGTTTCAAGTGGAGAAAATACAAGTACCAATGCAAATCGAAAGGGAAAAGGGACAAGGATATAAAAATAAGAATAATAAGAAGAAGAATAAAAAAAAACGAAGCAAAAAAAGGAATATACACATATTGTAGCATTGAAGCAAGATAGTCGATTCTCCATGGCCGAATGGTCATGGCACTGGTCTCGTGATTAAAAGACCTGGGTTCGAATCCCGCTAGAGACACTGAGATTAACGGTATATGTAAATACTTAATTCCTTGATTTTATGTTTTCCTTTATTTCATGTTCCAGAAGAAACTGGACATTTCTTTAGTTTACCAGACAAGTGTTCCGGACTTTTCTTACTGTCCCCAGAAGAGTATTCTGGAACTTTCTCTGCTTGAATAAAAGCAGAAGATTTGTCAGTTACTGTATTCTCAGTTCTGAGTTCAGTTAATAAATTGGTTTAGCTCTCCCTCTTGTGTGTGTTATTGAGTTCCATACTAAAGTATCTACGTGACAATATGCAAAGAGAAATTTAAAAAAAAATCCTCACATGCAAACAGAGACATTCAATAATTTAAATCCTCCAAAGGAAAAGTTTCAGTAACATTATCAAAATAAGATATTGAAAATACAAATACATAAAATTATACATGTAAAATATATGTAAGCGAATCCACAGAAATACAGTCTAAATAATACTGGAAAAAATACATTTAATGTATATACAAAATGATGTAAAGGATGATATACTTTGAACAAAGACAGAGAAAGGAGGAAACCATGTTATGTTATCATTTTTATCCTTACGTTGTCTCATAAGTGTAGAATAGCTGATTCTTGAGAATGGGATATTTTTTTACATAATTCTTATATTCTACTAATCACTTCATTCGACCATTTGATTTATCAGAAATATTGGTTATATTTATTTTCAGATAAAACGTTTAATTATAACTTCATATCTATGATTCAGTCAAAGTGTCAGACTTTAATGCAGTGTTATTTTAATTGTCTTAGTTCTGTTCTATTTATTGTGTATATAAAACTTTCAACCGGAAACTGGTTCCATGATATCATATATCTATTAGACAAGTAATTCTGCTCTTATCTATCTTCTAAATTTCGCGATATTGTAACTTTACTTTTATATTCGTCTTACAAACTGCAAAAATTATTAACATAATCTTTCTTCTGTAGCTTGCAACAACGGAAGAAAATCACGTGATAAATTATTGATAAACTAATAAAAATGGTTTAAATTTTAGATCAAAAATGTAATCTATTTCTAAAAATTAGGCAAAAAACAGTTTTAGAAAATTGCAAAAATTTTCAAGATTATTAAATTGATATCATTAAAACGACAATTTTTTATATTTTAAAACAGTGTAAAACTTACTTTCATGCAAATTTTCGGAAAATATCGGAGAAAAACGCCAAAATTCAATTTATTTTTTAAATAATTAAAATTACAAATAAAATGCCTATGAAATTCTCGCCCTGTAAGTATTCCAAATTTAGTAATTGTGCGGTCAAACGCCTGTAGGTGGCGTCAACTCACACATAAACACATTCATTTTTATTATTCATAGAAAAGTTCTATTTGTTGTTTGATAGTTCTTTTTCTTAGTATTCTAAATTTTTCCTTACTTACGAATTAAAATTTCAGTCTGGATTAGCAGCACAATATTTGCTGAAGTTCCTTCAATTTTAAATTAAACTGTGAATAACTAAAAATCCTGTAAGAATTAAATTCATTGAATCCCTTAATTACTCATTGAATTAAATAATTTTATTTTGAATTTAACTACTATTTATTGTGTTTTTTTAATCATGTTTTATTGTTTTATTTGGGGGCACGGTAGTGCCCCCGCCAAGTCGAGCAAAAACAAGCAGCATGGCCGTACCATCCTTTTCTCGAAGCAGTTCAGGCCATTTTCGACCCCCATAACTTCGTTGTGGATAAAACTGGAAGACTGAAATTTCAGTAACCAAGCAGGCCTTATATAAACACGGAATATTTCAAATTTCATTAAATTTGAACCTGTATAAGAATTATAACTAGTCAAAGTTTGTGAATTTTGTCACTGACTGAATGACCGATCATCAAAACTCTAAGGCACTTCTAGCCGACATAGAATCTTCAAATTTAGAATACAATTAGTGTTTAGTGTATAAATCAAGGAAAAACTAAAATATGCGTGTAATAATGGACAGATCGATAAATTTCTCGAAGTTCCGAGCCTTATCCATTTTGTCGGCAAATTCGTCGCCAAGTCGCCAAATGGCCGCCAAGTTTGTCACCAAGAACTGGGATCATTGGATCATCAGACAGCATCCAAAACAGATTGCTGTAAAACGGTCTTTCTTATGATGACACTATTCACGCTGGGAAGCAAAATTACAGGTTTGTAACAATATCTAATTTGAAATAATTCAGTTTGAAGCTGTGGAAGCTGCAAATGCAATGGGTGACTTTCAGATAATCAATCTGGTAGAAGAAGAGCCAACTGATCTTCAAAGTATGATCGCAAAACTTAATGCCGATCAAAAAAGAGTCTTCGATATGATCACATATAAAATGAACACAACTGATAATAACGCTGACGTTTTACGCTGTTTTGTGAGTGGAACTGGTGGCACTGGAAAGAACTTCTTAATACAAAAACTCTGAAAGTTTGGGTTAAGACGTATTTAAACAAAAAGGTGGCAGTTAGTGCTCCAACAGGAATAGCTGCATTCAATGTGAATGGATTGACTATACATAGACTATTTGTAGTTGTCTGTAAAACACAAGCAAACACCGAAGTACAAGCCCCTTTCTGATGAAGTGCTCCAAGTTCTGAGATCAGATTTGAAAGAAGTAGTGTTTATCATAGACGAAATGTCTATGATATCCAATGTTAATTTAACATATATTCATTTACGCTTATCTGAAATATTCGACACAAGCGACGGTCAGAATGGGTGGTTTGGAAAAAAACATCTTGTAGTTTTAGGAGATCTCTTACAGCTTCCGGTAAGAGAAAAGTTGCCTTTTGAAAAACTATCAACTGCTGACACTAATAAGTTTTTAGGTTCTCTCAGTATACCGACTCTGTGGATTGAACTGTTCATATACGATGAACTTACAATTAACATGCGACATCTCAATGATTCTGACTGTTGAAATGCTAAATAGAATAAGATTAGGTGTGACTACACAAAGAGACCGCGACTTACTCACGACTAGATTAATAACTCTCAAATCCAATTCAAATGAAAACCAGTTAATTGAAATAATTGAACACCTCTCGAAACTTCCTATGATACCGTTTGCTTATTACCAAAAAAAAAAACATGTGTCAACAATTAAATATTGCAATGCTTAAATCTCTTCCACATCCCGAAACGAAACTTACAGCTGTAGATAGCATAGATTGCCCCAGATACCTAACAAAAAGAGCTCGTGAATGCATAAAAAATATGAAGACGATGCTTCTATGACTGCAGGCCTGGAAGAGAACATAATTATAAAAATAGGAGCAAAAGTCATGTTAAGGCGAAATATTGACGTGAGTATTGGTTTAGTTAATGGTTCTATCGATATAGTGCAAAGAGTAAAGGTTGATCCGGAAAATACAAAAATAATTAAGAAAATATACATTACATTTAATAAAGAACATGAGCTTAGTCCGGTCAAAATTAAATTTGAAATTATTAATAGAGCTTATGTTAATCGCGAACAGTTTCCCATATATATAGCCAATGCTATAACTATACCCAAAAGTCAGGGCCTAAGTCTAAATAATGCACTGATGGATATTGGTTCTGCAGTATTGACATCCGGTCAAGCTTACGTGGCACTTTCGGGAGTTACAAATTTGGACGGTTTACATATAATTAATGTCGACTTTGGAAGTATTAAAGCGCAGGGATCCTCAATTTGTGAATAAAATAGACTAAGAAGTATTTACCGTCCAGACTTGTCAAAAATTGTAACATCAAAGCTTACGAGAAAAACCCATAGAGACAGGGAGTGGGCTTTGAGAAAAACTGTAGCTGAAGCTCAAGAAGTAGTACCGGAAAAGAAAAAGAGGAAGACTACATACAAAAATAAGAAAAGGACTATCTACAAAAAGAAATGAGATGCCATCAAAAACATAACTTGTAAAAAAACCCAAGTCGCGCAACTGAGTTCTTTAATGGCAAAAAGTTGTAAGATCCATGTAATACCAAGTCGGTCAATTTATTCAGTCCTTACTTAAAAGTCCTTCTGTCTTAAGTTATTACGTAATCAGCTAACCTAACAACATCTTATAGTGACCATATCAGTATTAAAAATCTTTTATGGTTTAAATAAATAGATTGACTTGGCAATCGCACTAAACAATCTAATTTAATATAATATGTTAATGTAATCTAATTTAATGTAAAGATACATTGTGTTTTCATGCGATGGCCAAGTCAATCTATTTATTTAAACCATAAAAGATTTTTAATACTGATATGGTCACTATAAGATGTTGTTAGGTTAGCTGATTACGTAATAACTTAAGACAGAAGGACTCTTAAGGGACTTGTTTTTGTTTTTTTTACAAGTTATGTTTTTGATGGCATTTAAATCTTGCCTTAATGTCTTCCTCAACAGTGTTATTTTAGATTTTGCATTTGTTTTGTTTATTGTGCATGCTATATCACTTACAGAGTCGAGTGATATGATATCATTTTTGCATGATATATGTAACTATCCATTTCATCTAACAAATAAATACACATTGTTTCACGCGCTTTCTGTAATTTCACTTTCTTATTCATCGTGCAAAATATGCAGCAGTTTCCAAGATTAAAACAGTGTGAGATATTTTATTTTTTATTATAAAAGCATGTCAAACAACATGTTTGCTGGATGGAAACATATTGATATGAAAATCAAAGAAAAAAAAACATAATCATTCATTATATTGAATACATTATTTAATACGTTAAAGAGACTTTTTAATATAATTCACAGAAAAATTTGATAGAATAAATTCTGAATTTGATTGACTAAGTTACGATAGTAAAAATCCACTAAAACATTGCCAAAGAAAATGGAAAAATATTTTTCATTCTTTAGCATTCAATGAAAGAAAACATGCCATTGAATATTAGTAGAAACGTTTAAAATCGTTTAAATTTAATTGTAATGATAAAAAGTATTGTTCCAAGCAATCAAAACATTTTGTAATATTGAAATATTTTTATCTGGATTTTTAACAATTTGTTAAAAATTGGCAAAATCCAGAAAAAAGTGGACTACAATTAGGTATGTTGAAAAGATAGTATTTTAAATTGTAAAATAAGGTAAAAAATTACTTTTGTGTTGTAATAGTTTCGAGAATTATCGCCAGTAACATACCAAAATTTTGATTAATCTTTAATAATTAAAATCTCAAAAAAAATCGTCTTTGAGGGGCACATTCCCACTCTTCTAAGGCCATAAGTATTTGTGCCCTATTTCGAATTTTCATGTCAAACGGTGTGTTCTGAAAAAGGAGCACACACATGCAGAATACAAAGAAACATGTTCGTTTTTATTTTTAGTAGGGATAGAGATTGAGATAAATTTTAAAATTTTATATTACTACATGAGTGTCTTCGAAGAGAATAAAGCATTTTTTTTCCCAATTGCTATAAATATTTTTAATACAACACTACGAAGTCTCCTATTGTTACTTTTTTGGGAATATTACTTTGTAAACAATTAACTTCTCGAGAAATTAAATAATTAATGTTTACTTTAATTGCATATTTTTCAAAATGTCCTTCCATATACATAAGTCCCTGATTTAAGGGAATATTTCATCAAAATTAGTAACTAATTAATAAATAAACGAATAAGTAAAACTTAGTGTAATTAAATACCGAATCAAAGTTAACAGTATTAAAATAAATGAAGAATATCGTACAGAAGTAATAAAAGAAGCGGTATACAATTAGATAATATTTTTGCGCCATTTTTGATACATAGAACATTCAGCCATCAAGTTAAAACTTATCTGGAACTAAAATGCGAATAGAAATCCTGTATGTAAATAATAAAACAAGAAACGTCATCCAGAAATGTGGAATCGGATGAGGTTGCATTTTTTTACAATACCTGTTCTGGAGTACGGGGTGACTATTTGTGCGAAGTGCAGTTTGCCATTTCTGTGCCTAAGTGTAAGCCTCATCTACAGATTCACCGAATCGGAAAGGTACGAAACAGTTGTTAGTTCTTCAAATAAATGGCGTTCAATTTACTTCATCACTCAACCGGAACCCATGGAAAATGTCTTCAGCTCCGTTAGATGACACTGCTTTTTTTTGTTGTTATTATTCCTAGTGGATTTTTATCAGGTTCTTGAAGTGCATTTCAGCGGTTGCTATTTAATTTGAATTTAAATGGCTTATATCTTCTTTGAATCGTTTTTTTTCATCCTTTACACATGGCAAATAGCATTTTCATTTCGCTTACAATTTTTCTTGGAAGTATTCTGAATAGTCACTGGCAAATGTAGATGGATGCCGGTTTTTCATTATTAAACTAGGCATCTTTGGCGAAAACTGGTTTGCCGGGAGTAGTGGTTGTGTTTAATATTGTGTGTTTATAATTCCTTCAACAACTTATTTTTGACCATAAACTTATGACAAGCATTAAGGTCGTACTATTTTAATATTTTTCAATTTGTAATGTTTATTGCGAAAGTGAACTTTCCGAATGAAGTCGAGCTCCTTTTTTTTGTATAGTTATTAAAAATCTGTCTGGGTAACCTATTTTAATTGCATGTTGTCTTTTTATGGTAGCATCACTTCCCTTCCTAAAGCTCCTTTTAAAATGCGCAGACGATTAACAGAATTTTTGATTCGTAGCTGTCAAGTAAGAAAGAAAACGTGATAAAATATCTAATAAAATAATGAGAGTGGTTAAAATTTTAGTGCAACAATGGAAATATTGCTGAAGATTAAGCAAAAAAATAATAGTAATTTTTAAAAAAATTGTCAACATTCGGGATAATTGTACGACAACTAAGTATTATTAGAAAAATATTTTTTTAATTTTAAAATGTCCAAAAAATTATTTTTGTATATTAATATTTTTGGGAATTTTCACGAAAACCGCAAAAGTCTTGTTTCATTTTTATTAATTAAAATTTTCATAAAAATGTCAAGCTATCGCTCTGATACGGAGCGATCTGGAAGACATTTCTGTCCTCCAAAGTATTTTGCACAAAATTCGATAATTTTGTGTCAAGCAGCCTGATAGACATACATATACACACATCTATAAGGTGCGCCATAAATTCATGCAAAAGCTGACCAAAAGTAAAGAGGGCGTTTATTAGACATATTGAGATATCAAATCAGGCTTGGAATAAAACATCTGGCTGATGATGGATTTGTCATTCGATACCTGCAGCATGTTATTGTTACCAGGTGGAAATTGATAGTTAAATTTTTCTACAAGAATGTTGAATCCACAACTACGGTATTGCGAAAGATTTATACAAATAAAGAATTGAAGATGCAAAAAAATATTTTTAATTGAATGGGATATTGAAATTAGCACAATGGTTTGTAGAAGTGGGGAATTAGGAGAATTGTCCATGAAATAGAACACCTCCCTTGAGCACAGACTGTGTCCATATTATAAAAGGTGTCATGGAAGAACTTACAACCGTGATATCAGCGGAGAGTAACAGTACCTGTAAAAAATAGAATAACAGCGATTATGGAATCATCTATTCGAAGTATTTTGCATGGAATCTTGGATCTGGGTCTATAAGATGCTGACGCTTCATTGCAGACATATACACAAGAAAGACAAAACTTTACTACTACATAGCCCACAATTGTTTCTGAACATCATTTGAAGCCTATTTTTCTGCATGATGACGTCAATGAACAAAATAGTAGTATCTCTGCAACATCGCACCCTCACTGAAGATCTGGAAATAGGTCGAAATTGTAAGTTTAAGTGGCCCTCACAATCAGTAGACTCACTCCGGCAGATTTTTGATTGATGTTATACTTAAAGTCTCGCTTGTCCAGGGGCTCCTTAGTCATTTTGGTAGAATTGAAAGATGTCATTCGACGAACCGTCGGTGACATCGATGCATCTAATATATACCTCTATGCAGCTAAATATATCATATTTAGATGTAATAAGCGTAAAAACGCGCCTCATTTGTCTAATACCTTGTGAAGGTGTGATCATGTTGAACATTTTTTATTTAAAAATAAATGTTCAATGCCATGTTATTGGGATCTATTTCACCGTCTTCTTGTGTTTAACTAATTTATATAAAACGCTTCAGTATGGCGTGTGAGTGCAATCTTCCAAATACGTTAATTTTTTTATATATGTTTTTGAAAGTCAAATATTTTTTAAACATAAACACTAAAATGATTACAAGATTAAAATAAAAATGGCATTTGATAATTAAGAAGCCAATGCCGATTACCTTCATAAGAATGTAATTTAATCAACGAAATAGTTCTAAGAGCAGGATTGCAATCCAACAGAAAACAAACGAATTATACTAAAAAATTAAAATGTCCAATCTTTTAAATTTTCTGCTTATTTTAAGAATATGCTTTCTTTTCAGTTACTTAATTGTTACTTTAAAACAATTAGGTACTTGAATATTTTAGATATTTTTAAAATTTTCTTGGAGAAAAAGAATTCTGAAAAAATCATGAAAGAAATTTTAAATGAAACCTGTTTCAATGATTCTGATGATAGCGCCACTCTTTCGTAAAGAATATTAAAGATAATAAACGATTCTTTTTGTTATCAGTTTCTCTTTTCTTCTTCTAGGAGAAGCCAGAGAAAGAATAAATTACCATTGCATTTAAATGACTCGACTTGACTTGATAGACGAAACCGAATAAAAAAAAATTACAATATTGATATCCAATAAATTTATTTAAATAAATTCAAAATCATAAAATTCTATTAAGTGAATACGTATTCAACAATATTTCTTCATATTAAATAATGAAACTGCGGATATGGAAAATCTTCGCTATGAAAAATAACAAATGATTTTTAATTTATAAGAAATTATAAAATTTTATTTTCCTTTTACAATAAGAATTTAACAATTAAATTTGACATTTTAAATGCTTTGCGATGATAAATGCTACACAGAATAAAATGTTTTTTGCTCCTTTGTCATTTTTGGTTTTAGCAAATGAATTAAATGCGTTTAATATGTTTTCTTCCTGACGTCTTCAACTACAGGTATATACAATGAGGCTACAAAAGTCACGACATACCCCCTAAAAATATATCGGGCCCTCTTTTTTCCGTTTCATGACACTGGCATGTGCAACAACATGGCAGTGTCATGGACTCAACAAGTTGTTGAAAGTCCCCTGCAGAAATATTGAGCCATGTTGCTGTTGTTGATGTTGCCGGAACAGGAATTTGTGCATGAGCTGATATCTCGATCATGTCTCATAAGTGCTCGATGAGATGCATCTCAGGCGATCTAGATGGCCAAATCATTGTCCAGAATGTTCTAGATGGCCTAGAACGATCTAGATGGCCAAATCATTGTCCGAAATTGTCCAGAATGTTCTTCAAACCAAACACGAGCAATTGTTGTCCGGTGGCATGGTGAATTGTCATTCAAAAAATTCCATCTTTGTTTTTGAAGTCCATGAAATGTTGCAAATGGTCTTCAAGTATCTGAACAGAATTATTTCCATTGATGGGTTTAATTGGACCAAATGACCCAATACTTTCATGTTAAAACAGCCAACACCATTATGGAGTCACCACCAGCTGACCAATGTCTGGTTGACAAGTTGGGTCCAAAGCTTTGGGAGATCTTACAAATTGAACACTCTCTTCCCACACTCTCTTACAAATTGAAATCGTGGCTCATCTGACTAAGCCATTGTTTTTCAATCTTCTAGGGTCCAACCGATATGGCCACGAGCCCAGGAGAGGCGATGTCATGCTGTTAGTAAAGGCAATCGAGTCCGTCTTTTGTTGTCACATCCCATTAAAGCCAAATTTCGCCACTTTGTCCTAATCGGCACTTCCATTATACGTTCCACATTGATTCCTGTCGCTGTTTAAAACTGTGTTGTTTGCCTGTTAACACTGACAGTACTACGTACATGTCGTAAAGGTTTCAATCATTAAGGGCAGGTGACTGGCCACAGAGTTGTCCATGGTGAGCAGTTATGCCTGAGAGTAGGTATTTTCGGTACACTTTTGACACTGTGGATCTCGGAATTCTAACTTCCCTAACAATTTCCAAAATGGAATGCCCCCTGTGCCTGGCTTCAACTCCATTCCGCTTTCAAAGTCTGTTAAATTCTCGTCGTGTGGTCATAATCACGTCAGAAACCTTTTTACATGAATGCAAATTACTTGAATACAAATGAAACCCTTGCCAATACACTCACTACCCATTTATACATTTTGTAAGCGATACTACTGCTATCTTTATCCAATGACTTTTATCATCTCAGTGTATGTTCTTGATGTCCCTTCCTTGCTATGTCACTGCTTTGAAGATTATATGTTTTCCAATTTTAACTGTCTTAACTTTTTATATTTCATAATAAACAATCATTTCCATAATGAATGAGGAATGCATATAAATGCTTATCGTCCATTCAATGCTGAAGTACTTGGTTCTAAATTAAAAGCCATAAAGAAATACAATTTGTTTATATCTGCTTTAATCTTCAGTTCAAGCAGATTGAATCAAGCGCATACGACAAAGGCCATCACTGCTTCTTCCCAAGACAATTCATCATTTATATACCGGCTATTTTCCAAGAGTACGGACATTTATTACAGCCTTCAGTGTGTTCCTTCGATCGTATCGGCTGCAACCACCAGTTGACGGAATTGGCAAGTCCATAATAACTCAGTCACGAAAAACACCCGATAGCGATCTTCTTTTCCAGCGGAGGAAGATCTTTGATTACCTGTTTCCAGCGTCCCGAAACAGGCTTTTGTCCCTTTTAATCCGTAGGCACCAAATTACATTTTAACACTCACTTTAGTCACGGAGGGGGACAAGTCCTGTTTTAAATCGCATTTGCTTGCAACCGGAGGATTGGAAATTACATATTGAAGGGAATCGCACGATATGAAACCCCTCGGAGTCAATTGACAGAGATGGATGCAAGTCGAGAAATGATAAGTATGGTGACTTAAAGCAAACACTAAGCTATTTCGATGTCTTCGGCAGGTTATGGGCGGAGAATTGCCCCCTTTCTTTCCTGAGTGTCGTATTGATCAATGGATGCTCCGTGAATGTGAGCTTATTGAGATATTACCAGAGTAAAAGCTTCTGAAATAGAGAGGCTTCTACAACAAGAGGGAGGAATTGATTACTCTTCGATTATAGCAATTGGCACTAATAAATAATCCAAGCATTTCGAATGTGGCCGACGTAACAATGTTACTTTTTTATTGCTTTTAAGTATTCGTAATTGCATCAACGGCCTTTTCACGCAACGATGAAATCGCCTTTTATAATGTATTTCTTTTTTCATCTCAGTTTTATTTCTTTATTCTAAGATCCATTTTTCTTGTTAGTATGATTTCAAAATACAATATTACTTCATTGTCACGCTAAGGATGACGTGATAGATCCAGTAAAAATGCTAAATTCACGCCGAAGGTTAATGTTTAGTAATTAAAGTTGTTGATCTCCGGGATAACACCTTTATAAGAGAGTGTGCGATATGGTTTTGTGGAAACCATGCCCTCTTCCCTTTGTATTCAACATTAGTGGATCATTATTTGTTTCAGTTTGATTTTAGGGCTTAGTTTTGATTTAATACTTTGAATAGAGAAGATCTTGAATATAATGAACAGAGAAGATCCTACTGCTAGGAAATAAGGCTTTTAGTATTGCTTTACATATTTCCCCATTGCAAAGGAACAGAAAGTATTATCTTGCATAAATAATATATAAAGATTCTTTTTTATAATTTCTTAAGCACTTTGACAATATACATGGTACAACTTTCGTTAGTTAAATATATGGCCGTCATATCAGAAGTAGATACGCATATCTTCTATCTGTCCATCAGGATAGGCATATCTTCTAATATAAAAGGGTAATATTGGAGGAAAGGGGAAAATATTCATAGTGAACTAAGAATTCAACTTTTAATAATGCATGCAACAACTTCACAATGTTGTCGGTGTAGGTACTTCACAATCTAAGTTGCATTAAGAAGAAATACAATTGAGACATTCCAAATGCCCAGAGAAAAAAATTGCATTTAATGGATTTGAATATATTGGGGGTATTTCTTTGATAGTGGGTAAGTCAACCATCTAACTGTCCGACCCGCCCGAAGGCACACGGATTTAAACCATAAAACTGAATGACCGGACCACCGCAACAGCAATTGGCGGGAACTGTGGTTGAGTTCTAAGGGCCCACACCGACCACGGTACAACCCTTCCCGAAGGAAGTACGTCCCGTCATCGATGGGAGGAGTCAGATCCTCCACCTATTAGTGTTCCCTCCAGGGTGGCGAGATCCAACCACCATGCCGGAAGCATCTCATCCTCATTTCGAGGTGCCCCCCGGGGGGTTTTGATGGAGGGTAAAACATTAAACCATTGAATCGTGGTTTGTATCAAGAAGAAAGTATCTCCCACCAAACAGACCCAAACTCCCCACAGATACTGGAACACAGTTTGATATTATTTGGTGAACTAAGTATTTTAATCAAATCTAACTCGAGTTGGAAGCACGTAAAATGTATCAAGCAATTATATCATCCGTAAATGCAGTCATAAGAGCTTCACATTTTCTACTACCACTACTATTTGTATAATATTATCTACACTACTCTTAGTCCAACTTCGCGCACAAATAGGGATAGTTTTTGTAATTTCAGGTATGCTAGAAAGCAGAATATCGATGTTTGAAAACTAAATTTTATTGAGATACGTTAATTGTTTTTGAATATCTTTGGAATACCAGTCATATATCAAGTTTGAATTGTATTTAAGTGCAACAAAGAAATTAGATTATTGACGGTACAATAAAAGAACTCATTTTGAAAATTATTATCAGACTTACCAGAAAGATAAAATACAATCAATAATTTTATCTCGTTAATGGAAGCAATAAGGCTCTCAAATGGTTAACTTAAATATTTAAAACACCGAATTTATGAATTCCGTCGAGGTGGATATTTTCTCTTTAAAGCACGTGATTCTTTGACGAAAATTTGAAACAATAAAATTTAAAAGTATTTGCCAGAAAACTTACGATTATGGAAAATTAATTAAACGGCTTAATAGTTTTCAGTATTTGAATTTTATAATAGATGAATAAAATCTCTATAATACAACAATTCTTTAAATGCTTTTTTTTGCATTAAGTAGTCGAGTAGCAAATGAATTAGCAATAATTTTTAACAATTTTTACTATCAATTAAAAATTAAGATGTTGAAATTTTGAATCATCAAAATATTTCAGTCTAAATTATCTAATAAATTTACTTAAAAAAATTCATTTTTATCTTATATTCTATATTTTTCTTTTAAGAAGAATACAGGATACGCATCGGACATCCCATTAGTTTAATATAAACTAACTGTTGTAATTCGAAAATAAATATTGTCGTAGGGAACAAAACAATAGCGATACTTCTGAAAATGGATTTAGCAAATTTTTTTCATTTTTTGAAATTAACTAATTAATGATGATATATTAATGCTAAGGTATTTGAAATTCTGCACAATTTTTGGATTTGTTTGTTCTTGTTTGCAAAGAAATTTATTTATGATTTACATAACTTTTGATATTTTTTTTCTTTGTTAAAATGACATTGCTCACTTTCAGAAGATTCTTAAGCAGCTTCATATTACACCTTTCTGATTGGGATATGCATTTAATTCCATTATTTTAACAATTTCCTTTTTAAACGATTTCGGATGTTTATTATGGCTTATATATATGTGTGTGTGTGAGATAGAGAGAGAGACCAAATTCAAAGAAACATTTTCTTTACATTTTGTTACATTAACCTCATCGTAACATACACATATATACACAGCAGATAAAACGACAAACAAAATCGTCAAAAACTGACTTTCACCTAAAAATATTTTAAATTTAAATTTTATTTTTAACTTTAAACAAAGAGCGCGTGCTTCGGATTTTAAACTCGCATGCCATAGATATGCCAGATTATTAGCAGCCATTACGCCAGCTATCATTTTTCTTCTGTCCCTCAAAAATCGTGATCTCTTTAACTCATAGAAGCATCGACATTTGAAATGCCAGATGGCATTTTTCACAAACCTTCAATCAGAATCAGAAGAGATTTAATCGTCTTCCATTACAATCTGGCTTGGACTACATCCCTAATTTCTGAGCTTGTTTACTCCCCAGTTCATTTGCATGACTGAAACCCATCACATCCTGCTCTTTCCCAACCAGCAGGTGGTTCTTAAAATGTGCTAAGTACCTTCTTTCCTCTGGATACATAAAAATAACACATTTAGAAACGTTAAACCCATGATTTGGCACCGACCTTGCTACCGGCTGCATGCCAGCAGTGATTGCGCTCTTGTTTGTTCTCCCTCGCTGCTAATGACGTGGTAGGTCTGACAGCAGGTCTACTAATATCCCTGTTAAAAGGGATCTTATAAAAGGGTAGTTGAAACTTAATCAGATGTGAATATCTTTCGGCTTAAATTGGTTTCATTTTTTTCACCTCCTATCTGAGTGATCTAGGGTGATGGTAATACGTTTATGGGGGCATTTTTTTTTCTCTTCCCTTTGGTTACAAACGTTTCGGTTACAATCTCGTGAACGGTTTCTTTCAAAAGGAGGCGATTTATATTCACCAAATGCTCATAAAGAAAATAATGTAAAAACAAGATTTAAAAAAAAAGGAATAAAAATATGCTGTGCCATAACATTTCCCTTGTACGTAAACTTCGTTGAAATATAGAAATATCTGATACAATATGCAGTAGATATCCGACCGCCTACGTTACGCAAATCTCCCGACAAACAGGGAAGGAAATATCCAGTTAAAAAATGAATTCAGAACTAATGTCGGTTTAAACGCATATTCGTTCCCGCATCTTACTCGCCATGCGAAGCAATATTTTCCATAGGAATCCAGGTAAAATGGGACAATGCATTCCGTTTCTAAAAAAATATTCAAACAAAGTTGTAATAATATTATTTATGATTTATAATACATACTTTTTTCACAAGAAGATTATCTACGTTTCACAATTTGGCAAAAATGAGACACAGCATTATCGCTAAATGAATCTGTAACTCTCATAACTTTCGATTTCAATAGAAGGCTGTTCTCTATTGCGTTTATCATTTCTGCCGCTTCTGAAAAAATATCCTGCAGCGTTTTGATGTGACATAGAATGTCGCTTCATAAGCTCTTGCGAATTCTTTCTATTTTCGTTCACCAAATCGATTGCTATCCGCCTCTAGCTCTATAAACTTGGCCAGAAACCAATGTTTTCAATTAAGGTTCCACAGGCTCAACACCCTAGAAGTCGCGTTCGACAACGCTAACTTCTTCCATATAGATGTAAAAGCTTTCAAAACAAACTCTTAACACAAATTGATACAAGCTAATCCAGCCTTTGACATTGTGGTGCATCCTTGATGCTTGTACTGCGAAACATCGCTTGTTAAGCAAGCCAATTTTTTTAATACTTTGTTTTGATTGTTAAGTGAATCCCTCATTATGTGAGGTGCTCATTAGCGACGCTTGACTGCACTTGTTTCTTTTCATGCCTACGTAATAAATCACCATCCGCCCCCCCCCCCTCAAAAAAAAACTGCAAATCTTTCTTAATATTACGATTAGCAAACTTGACAATTTAGCGTAATCTAAAAACTGCCGTAACAATTTTAACGGAATTTTAACATCTTAGACGTAACTAAGCTAGCGATCTCGGCGTAGTCTGAAAATCGGCAAGCAAACTCAATGTCTTGGTTTCTTGGCTTAATCATCTAAATATCGCCAAGTTGTCAAGATATGGATGTAATTAATAATTATTATATTTTAAAAATCTAGTCGTTATTTTGTTGTTTTCAATCAAGGAGATTTAAGTCGTCCGATCAAAGAGACATTTAGTCCATAATCTATATAAAGTTATAAATCCAAAACAATTTTTTTTTCTGTATCAAAATTATCAAGATAAATAAGTAAATAAATAAAAATAAAAACTTTGCTAAGCTTTACTTTTTATCCTTTAATTTCAATTTTGGTTGAAAAAAGATATCATATCCGTTATAGAGTTTAAATATGTAACTTTATTAATATTTCTGACGAAATAGCAGTTAAAAATTGGCCGAAATGCTAGATTATTCTTTTAAAGTGTTTATTATTCATGAATCGCCCTCTATTATCCAGTGAGGCGAGTATGGCGAGGCATTTATATTACGGATAAGTAATACAAATCAGATGAAACCAGCAATTTTTTTTAAACGAATCGAATCGATGTACATTTTAATAGTGAATTGCTGGTAGTAGTCGACTTGAATGTTAGAAGTTTTCTTGAATTTCTAACAAGCAAAATATAAATGTAGCTCATTTTCTCCTGGATTTCTTGAAAGAAGCCAACCTCATCCTATATATATGATTTAAATCAGACGCCAATGCAAATGGTAGTTAAATGCTCGACCTGACTAACCAAAGATCCAACACTTTTCCACCATCATGAGTCCTTGATTCATGAATTTGGCTCGATATACTAGACAAAGACCAGAACCACTATTGATTATGGTTTTATTCACTGTGGTCCATTGGTTTTGATATTGGAGGAACATGGGTTTGAAACTCGCTTTCACATAAAATTTGCCGTGTATATGCCCTGGTTCATATTAAAGTATTCGTCTAAGGATTTATGTGAAAATTTAGGGAATGATTGCTGGCTCATATATTGTCCTCATTATCTGATCTCTATTCCAAATATTAAAGATCTACTCCTGAATAGTTAGCATTACACTTGAAAAGGGTTTGTTATGTATAAATAAACTTAACAAAACTTATGAATATACTATAGAGCAGTTAAAAAAAGAATTTTTATGTAAAAAAAAATATATTTATTTTTACAATGAAACAATAATCATATAATTCTCATAAATCAAAATGTAGGAATCTTGCTTCTCTTTATTGGTTAATACTAATTATTTAACGAAAAATTGGCTTCAGAATCCCTTTTTTAATATTGATATATGTTCTTTTAACATTTATTTTTATTAAATAAAATAAGTTGTACATAATTTGAATGAAAAGTAATGAAAATTTTAAAAAAAATATATATGCAGAAGTCAATGTAACTAATTTGAAGTGCAAACATTAAAGGATTGTTTTCAAATTTTCAAAATTTTACCATCCATAAAATTCAAATTTCTCTTAAAAAAAGCAAAGAGTGAAACACGTAGTTGATAAATACAAATTAGAAATCTAGGCGTTTTCTTATAATCAAGTATTTAAAATTCCTTCGTATGTTTTTACATTAATTTTCTTTTGATAAGTTTAAATAGTGAAAACATCCGTATTTGCTGTGTCTCATTGGTATTTTGTGAGATTGGCATCTGAATTTTAATTGTAATTGTCACATCATACAAAAGTCACATATCATAAAATTAAATAATTTATCTATATTTATATCTATACTTATAATAAAGCTCAATGTGTATGCGTGTGTTGGCGCTCTAAAAGCCAGACCGTACGACCAGCTACCAAATTTGGCACATGCATACCTTGGAGGTCCGGAATGTGCACCTGAGCTCCCTTTTTTAGAATTTTTAATTAGCATCTTGATTATTAATTAAAAACTAACTTACCCGCCAAAAATTCTTTTCATTTCTACACCGCCAAATGAGTAAGGCTCCAGTTTTTTTCCCACGCTAAAGAGGTTAGGCTTAATATATTTTCAGCCGAATAATTAACATGATTCTGTTCATTTTCTTAGTGTTTGATGCACTGAAAATTAAACATTGTTAATTTATCGATCTTTCAATTGATTCTGAAATACTTTTGAATTAAAATAAAAGAGAATAAAGGAAATTTAAAATTTCTTATCTGCGCAACATTATCCAGCTAGCGTAGAAAATTCACGCATTTGCGTTACCATAATTGGCGTTAAAAATTCAGGCATGCGCATTGTGTTCTGATTGCTGACAACGGATACGGTCTTGGTTTTGAAGGCTTAATAAGTTTTCGACAGATTATTTCAAACGATTCTGTTTATTTTCTTAGTGTCTGATGCATTTAAAATTAAACATTGTTAATTAATCGATCCGTTCATGATGAATCTGAGAAAATTTTGCTGAAAACTTCTTGAGATATTACATAAATTGAGAAAGAAATTCTTTAGTGCCCATAAGGTTTAAATACTCTGCGATTCTGTTTTCAGAAATCATATTAAAAAAAATCTTTCATTTCAGTAAAAAAATGTTCTTATATTAATTGCAGATTAATCATTTCCACTTTATTAAAACATAAATTCTGCTGGAGCTAACAGAAAATTAGAGAAATACATATTACGTCATGGCTGAATGCCTTTATAATATTATGAGTGAATTATATGGCTATCAAAATTCGAAACTTAAATATTTTGATAAAGAAGCTATTAAAAAAGAAGTAAATAAAATATTTAATTAATAAAATTTTAATGAGCATTAAGATTGGTGAACAGGCTGGTCGCCAAAGGCGGCTAGTATAAAATAAAGTAAAAGAAGGTGTTCTATTTGATTCTCTAAATGCTTCTCTTCTTTATTTTTTTTTAGTCATTTAATTTTTTCTATGTTCTGAAATGTTTGCCCTCCAGACTTATATGTCCTTATGACGACATTTTTTTACGCACTTTATTTTATTGCTACTTTGTTTTATTGTTGTTGAAGCAATTCATCATTAATTAAATAAAAACTCTCAAATTCAAATAGCACGATCGAAAATCATTAAAAAAAACTTCTAGTAATAGGAGAATTCTATGCCAGTACAATGAACAAGAAACGGAACACAATATAATAATAATAAATATTTACAAAAAAAGTGACGAATTAAATGTTACACTTCTTACAATTGAGCTACTACACGTTGAGCAAGGATATTTTAGTTCTAACTATTTTATACTTTTGAATGTATACAAATTAAAATTCTACAGAAGCCTGATTTTCTTATCTTCTACTTCCAAGACACTCTTGAAAATTTAACTGTTTTTTGAATTCTGCAAAATTTTTTTGAGATTCATTATATCAACACTGAATCCCAATCAGAATCATAACAATATAGATTTGAATTATTTATAATTCCAAATTGATATTCTTAAATTGTGATAATATTGTTACAAACATAAAGTTAGAGTGGGAGGGGGGCGGATTAATGTTTGATGCAAACGAATACTATACAATTCTAATTATGCCTATTAAGCCAAAAAGGGTTTCCCATGTAAAATTTTTAAATTATCATATTATCTGCCTGAATTAGACTGGAAGTGTTTTAAGAACAATTTTATCCAATCAAAAGTTGTTTTTCATATATGCTATATTAGTTATTAAGTTTTAAATTTTTATTCTAATTTTAAAAACTACTAGAAAATTCTTAAAATGAAAACAGCTTTTATATTATTAATTTAATTTATTTATTGAATTAAAGAGAAATTTTTTAATTTTTGGTTAACGTGATTTGCCTGATTGGTGAAAAAATTACATTTAAAACATTACATTTTTAAAAAAGCTCCATTCTGTTTAAAAATGAGTCAGATCACAAGAAAATCGATCTCATAACTCCATGCTTCAAAAACTGTTGTCATACTCAGCAAAAGGACACCACCTGTTTCCTAATTTCATATAGCACATTGACTTGTCTGTGTAGTTCCATTTTCACAGGCAAAACATATCACGGCTAATTTCCGAACTTCCTATGCAAAAGTCGTGATGGCTCAGCTGCCATTAAAAGAAGGTCACCTTGAAAATTATTTCACGCTAACGCTTGGCATGCGCAGGCGTGTGGATCTGCAGCAGTATTTGCGAATTTCGAGGATCAGGGAAAGTAAAACAACAATGAAAAAAATCACGCTTGATTCTTGTTACATATTTCCCTATGAAGCGTGACGTATATATGAAAAACGTGACCGTGGACCTCCTGAAGTTGGACAACTATTAATATTTCTGAAGCTTTAATAGCTTGTTACTTATGAAAGGATCATTATGAAAGACTTGTTTACTATCGAGTATGCTCTTTAGGGCAGATGAAGAGATATTGTATATTTAAATAATAAATACGCTTGAAATAGAGAAGAATGGGTTTCACAAGATATCTTCTGTGCTTATTTTACTCCTATATGCAATTGAAAATCATCGCATATTATCTAATAAATTCGTGCTTTAGTTATTATTTGAAATGATGCTGTTTTGGATATATTTTAACATACTTTTATTTAACTCGACTGATATACCAGCAAAGATGAAATTTTGAAATTCATTTTACTACTTTAAAGTTCCCCATCTAATAATTTTAAAACTCTAATATGAAATAAATCTTTGATTGAGGCAATTATATTGAAATTAGTCACTGCAAATCATCATCTATCAACCAGTATCAACAATAATGACCCAGATCCAATATGAGCAACACATTACCAAGTCCCCTTTTAATAAACTGAACAATTTAGTTTCAGATTTCAAAAGACTTTTAAACTTAATCAACATATTCATGAATATTTCAAGTAATTTATGAGTGAACTTTATTTTAGTAACTTTGTCAATTTACAAATGCTAATGTTTATTACGAGTCAAGATTGTATGGATCCAAATTTAACTCGGTATTTATTAAAATTCTAATAATAAAGAAACGTGATGAAACAGATACGTATCTAACCAATTATGCTTGATGCACTTTTAAAATTATTTTTACATTTCATAATTCTTAGAATCTTCTTGAACCAATAAAGTTTATTTATTGGGCAAGCCGGCTTATAACATTTTTAAACAACCAGCCTGCGACTCTCCCCCTTTCCGCCTCTTCTGCACCCAGTGGCCTTGGACAGCTGATAAATTTGAAATACGCCGCCAACAGCCCTCTTTCCCCATTTCTTGTTCGGAAACCTTTCTGAACACGCCTGAGTACTTATAAATGAGAGAAACTTCTAAAAGTATGGACTTCCTTTAATGTTCTGTTTTCTAATAGTATTTCATCTGCACTGACGGTAACTAATTCTTTTAAGTTACTATATTTTAAAACCTCAAATGAAATTCGTTGAAGTTAAAAAAAATCGTTTATCTAAGTTGTTGCTTGAGAAACCATTTGATGAGCATTTATTCTGATGACGTTACAACTCTTTATTTGCCGGTTACTTAATTTTGTATATATTGCCGGCCATGCACACAAAGTGCGCCATACTGCCACGTGAGAATAACAATAATCGATGTATTCCACAAGCAGTAAAACATTAAAAGTGGAACAGTTCTTCATTCACATTAGAAAACTTGAAGCAAGGGGAAAAACAAAACGAGTCCTACTTATTATCTAAAATAATTTAGAGTAATATCTTTTCTTTTTTTTCTTTTCAAATAGTCATTGTCAGAGTGTCTAATACATAAAATAGTATGTTGTGAAACATATTTTATACGTCAAATTGCTGCTTGAATTTCCTTTACTTTCTTTTATTATTTTAACACAGAACTTCTCAAACCAGGAGTGCCGAATCCAAATTGTCTCAAGAACAAGTACTTCAAATCATTTTAAACAACCATCTTAATTAAGAACACTGCACTAATCACCAGTTGTCTCTGCCGACAAACTGATTCATCGAGACTACTGGTTGAGAAAAATTTCAAATAAATCCTTATATATAACTTAAATAACTTTGTCAGAATATTTTTAAACTTCAAATTTTTCTACACCTCATTCATGACCTCATTTTTGTATCCTTACATTACCACGTTTATTATACTAAACGACTCCCAAATTTACTGTCGTATCAACCAAAATTAAATCTAAAAATACAATAATTGTGTATTTAATACAATAGCATGCTTGCTGAATAGAAGCAAGTTTATAAAAAATGTTACGATATAAAGTAGAATCATTCAGCATTAAAGCTTTTGTGTATACTACAGAATATATTTAACGATTTCCTTAATATCTCGGAAGAATATTCAAAATAAATGATCTTATTCAACAAAAAAAAATGCTCAATACAATAAAAAAACAAAACTTCAAACTAAAAGAGTGATGCCTCTATATTTCCAATTATATAACGAGAAGAACAGTGGTTAAAAATAAAAGAACTTTATAAATCTTTCATCTTTGTTTGCTTCTGAAGTAAAACCTAAGCAGTTAACTACCACAGAATGAAGGGGGAAAAATTTAAAATTTCATTAAAAACATGCTTTAAACAAAAACTAATTCAATCTGAAAAAAGAAGCCGAATTTCCTCACCTCGAAATAATTGCAACAACAATAAAAACTTTTTGAATTTCCTTAAAATAATAAAATTAAGTATTGTTGTAATTATTTGAAAAAAAAAACAGACTTTAAGAATTAAATAAAGTCAAACAAAAAAGTATTTAAACTTCTATAATTGAAAATATACTTCTATGAAATTTCAGATGGTATGAAATCTCTTTTGTGAAGCAATATTACGGAAAAACAAGGGAGTAGAAGGTTCTATAGAAGCAGTAACATAATCAAGACAGTAGACAACGACATCTCAGTTATTCTGCGTGTATTCGATTAGAACTCGAAGTAATGTATATTAACAGGTGTTGAAAAGACAAAACTACTTTTATAAACGGATGATGGAATGCGAAGAATTTTGGTTACTCCCCAATTATTTGGTAAATTATCCCTGAAAATTTAGCCAACCTAGATAGAGATCTTTTCCCCAAGAACTTTTTAATGTGTTTTTCTTTAATGGAAATAAGTGAGTTTCTTTTGAGAATTAACGCCGTACCTAGGCTATCAATGTTCAAAACTAATTCAAATTCGTGTTCAAAGAATTAATTATGTCATAATATAATGCGTAAAATTAATTTGCCAATAATAAATACACTTGTTCTGAAATAAAATTTGAGAAAGGCAATTTTAAACTTCAAAAACCATGAAACTTAAATACGGGAAAGTTTTTTTTTAAGTCAAAATTCAGCTACAGTTGCACTAAATCATTCCTGCTTGTAATAAATAACTTGTTCAAAGACCAGAAATTACAATAAAAACAAATTTGTCTTTTTCTTTTCTACTTGGAAATAATTATTTACGATAAATTAATAATTCGTCCAACACTTTTCAGGAAACACAATGTGTCAATTTTATTTAGACACTACACTATTAAAGTTTCAGACTACTTCAAACTGTTTACATGAACTTGGTGTTTGTGAGAGAGATGGTCCAACTTTCGTCAAACAAACGTGACTATAAATCAAAGCAGACTGTAATTAATGTCAAAAATCACTTTACAGGGAAATCATAGGCTGAAGATATTTTTATTGGAGAAGTTATCGTGAAATTGCTCCCCAAGTCGTAAATCTTAGACAAATGATGCTCAAAATTATCTACAGAGCATTAGGAATTTGTTCACCTGAGGCGCTAGAAAATACCGCAAAATGAACAATTGCTGTAATTAAGTTTACTCAAAAAAATTTTTAATTAGACATTGGCTGTTGCTGAATTATATGACGTACAGATATATGCACTCTTTATATCATAATTTAAAATGTCATTTTGGTTTATTCCATTACGAAGAGCTCAATATTTATGCTACATCGAATTCCATACATTATTTGTAGGCACTTACATTTTAAGAATAAAATGGGTTGGTCGTATAAGTTTACAATTATAAACCTTCAAATTTAGTATTATGTCTTAATTAATTCTCAGTCTTCCTATAATAAATACTGGTGTTATAGAAAATAAATGCATTCAGAAATTAAATTTTTTTTCCTCGTTATACAGAATTCAATATTTTATTTTATGGCATTTAATGACTCGCCAGGAAGAGAATTATTTGTTGAATTTCAAAAAGATGGCGAGGGTTTTGCAAACTCTTTAAACAGCAACACTAAAATTGTGAAAATTCATTACTCCTATGATTTCTCAATGGAATGAAATAAATTTTACAACGAGCTTGCAATGAATATAGCTCTTTAATGCAGTATATATTTACATTACAAAGTCGACTCTATGAAACAAAATATGATGAGAAGTGTTCAATATAGAATTAATTAAAGCTGAACAAAAAAAATATAATGAAGAAAAAACATAAAAATGAGCTTTTCAAACATCGAAAATATGTGATATTAAAACTATAATTAAATGAAACTACATGATAATTAAAAGGAAAATTCCTGAAAGGATCTAAATAATTTGTGATAATTTCTCATCCGTAATAGATAAAAATAAAGATGCAGCGTAGAAAATAAAATAAAAAATTATTAGTAACAAGATTCAATTATTTGAAAATACAGATTGTTCCTTATTTAATTATCTATATGTATTAAAATATGTTTATTAATATAACAAGCATCAATACTGTGGTTATGTAAAAATTATTTATACCAAGAGTTTAATAAAAATGTAAAAAAAACAAAACATTATAATATATCAATTAGCTCACTTTCAACCAAAATATTACACAAAAAAAAAACTTTCTTTTATTTAATAAAGTTTACATGTAAATAAAAGAAATTAATCCGAATTTATACTAATATGAAGACTAATCACAAACATCGATATTTTTTTAGAAAACGCTGGTTCTTTTAATAGAATACAAAGATTAAAAATAACTTGCTTACATTTATTTTCTTGAAACTTGGGAGATGAAGTAATCATCGATTTAGTAATCAACAACGAAATAAATTGAATAAGATGGTATTAATTTCCATAAAAACCTTGTTTATTGATTAAGCAATTTATTAAAATCCGTTAACTTAAATATATTAAGGTAACGTATAAATAAAAAGGAATTATACGAAATTTCATGAAACAGAGAATGAATAGCAGAAAAGCGAAGGTCAATCCTCCTCCTCGTCTTCATTTTAGAATAGATTAATTTATATTAACGTCCTGTTTTAAAACAACGCTATGTCTATTTTAGGACGTAACTAGTAATTTTGAACCGCGGTCAGATGACGAGGACGACACCCCACCCTTCTCAGCTGTTATAACACATCAATGGGAATATACTTCGATTCGAAGGATTTAATGTGCACCAGACCCGCTAACACTACGGCTTTTCGGTAGAATTGGGACTCGAACCTAAAGCCCTACAGTTCCGCAGCCGAGACCTTACCATCAGGCCACCGCAACACCTGAAGCTCAATAAATAACAGAACAAGTTGCAAAAATGAAAAGTGTTGATATATAATCTCTTTTGATAGCTTAACAGCAAATATCAAAATACATAAAATCCAGTAGTTGTGTTAATTTAATATAAAAAGTTAAATAATCTGAATTTAATTACTTAACATTAATATTTTTTTTTGCGCATGTGCGAATTTTCGATATCTTTTCTGTGTATCAAATTTAAAAATAATCAAGTGAAAATCAATAACGAATATTAGGATTATTTGTTAAATCTAGATAACTGTGATTTTCGCATAGCAAAAGTCAGGTAAGGGAATTCTTCAGAAGCTAATTTTTAAATAAAAAAATCAATTTTAATAAGATTTTTAATGTAATTTTTTCTTTTTACTTAAAAGAAATAAAAACGGGATAATTCGGGACATGTTATTCAAAATCGGAATCAATTCAGAACAAAAAGTTCAAAATCTGGAATGTGCATCTCACCTTAGACGCAAAATCACTTTAGTTTAATTGAAAAGAAGCACACTGATTTTGTATTTGGTTGCTTAGTAACGTCCAGTCTATGAAAGGAAAGTATTTTAAAATAAGAGAAGTAACTTTTTACAAAAGAGATAAAACAATTGCGGAAGAAATAATTTGATAACTTAATAATGACTAAGCGAAAAAATTAAGTTTCAAAGCAAAATACTCTCTAATTACTTTTGACAAAACTCTGCCGTTAAAGCCATATAAAATTAAAAAATATACTACTTAAAAAAATATCTCTTAGAAATCGGCTGTCCGTTTAGGAAAAATAACTGGCATCACTTTCCCCTGAAATTACAATAAACTGTGTCATTGTGATCTCTATTCAAAAATTTTATTGAATTCGAGTGAGAGGATTCTAAAATTTGGTTTTGGATCACATGATTTGGAGTGAGGCAAACAATCATTTCATGCGTTTAAGAGCTTAAACAAACATTTTAAATCAATAAATTTTTTAGTTTACAAATTGTAATTTTTATTTTCACAAAGAAGAATAAGTTTTCTTTTATACATTATTAAAGAAATGTTTAAAAAATTCATTGGTTTGGAAAGTTAAAAGAATATTTCTATTGAATAGGGAAAAGAATTGATCGAGATACGCTCAAAAAATTAAACTTTTCTTGTGCTCCACTTTTCCTGTTGAATGGAAAAACGTATCTCCAAGGAACACAGATTTAAAAACCAACCCTTTCAACAATTATTTTCAAAATAGAAGGTTGTTAATCGCATTTAACTCTTCGTCTTTTGAATAAAAAAAAAACACTCA
Organism: Argiope aurantia; assembly: GCA_026543865.1. NCBI lineage: Eukaryota > Metazoa > Arthropoda > Arachnida > Araneae > Araneidae > Argiope > Argiope aurantia. The sequence goes on from JAPMOR010093058.1 coordinate 70,152, forward strand.
TACACATTTTTCTTTTATTTATACGAAACTATTATTTGCAAACTTTTAGTATTTTTTTTTAAATTTTACCTATTATTTATATCAAATGAAACAATAAGTGAAAGACTACAGCAACCACTGCACTAGAAATTAAAACTGAAGCGTTCCACAATTCATGGAGGGGATGTTGTCCTAACAAATCAATCAGCGAGCAAAGTGCCTAGTGTCTCGAATGCACAAGCAAAGAGATGATCTTTATATTTTAAGAAACAAACTGATTTCAATGGAAAGGTCAGAAACCTTATTCTTCTCTCGGCGTGAAATATGTAGACAGCAGACTCTTGATGCACAAGATAAATTTGCTTGAAGAAGAATAAAAGATGGTTGAATGATGTGGAAAGATAATGACCCAAAGCAATACCAAAAGCAACATAAAGCTCACAATGAATCATCGGTTCTCTTTTTGATGAAATTAAATACGGAAGAGCATAGTTAACAGCAACCCGTTCACGGATGGTCACCTTTCTACGACCGAACAGAATTACTTGAAATCATTATCTATTTAAAATTAGCCGCCTTTGGCACCAAGTTGTAAACCAATACTACTGGTTTTCTTCATTTCAGTCCTACTGATGCATTCTACTTGTATGATTATATTCTTAAAATGTGGAATATACTGAGTTGGCCAAAAAGCAATTGTGCATTTGCTTAATGGATGGAGATACCTGTTTTGAAATGTAACTAACTTTCATTTAAACTGCAAAGTTGTGGTGAATAGCATATAAGCCAGTTAACAACTCTTCTACCCGAACG
>JAPMOR010093058.1:70953-88515 GCA_026543865.1 Argiope aurantia
GAAATTGATGACAACAAAATAAGGGCATTGATCGAATTCAATCGGCATATGACAACACGAGTGATTGATGAGAATCTTAACATATCGAAATCGAGTGTTCAAAACTGTTTAAAACAACTTGGATATGTTACGAAACTCGATATTTGAGTACCACATGAGTTCAAAGAAATCCATCGCACTAAGAGTGTTGACATTTACGATTTATACTTGAAATATGAAAAAAAAACCGGTTTTGTTTTGAAACATACAATAACAGGCGATTAAAAATGGATCGTCCATAACAACATCGAAAGAAAAAGTTCGTGGAGCCAGTGTGGTGAACCTGCTCAAGAGTAAATATTTTCCAAAAGAAAGTTATGCTGTCACTTTGTTGGATTTCAAAGGTAAGGAATCTTTGAAATCCAACAAAAGGAATCAAAATATTAATTAATTCTGACGTGTATTGTCATCAACTGAATACATTAAATAAGGCATTGAAGCAGAAGCTTTAAGAGTTGGTGAATTACAAAGATATTACGTTTCACTATGATAATGTACTAGGTTTAGTCACTCCTCCAAAATTCTTGCAGCTTATATAAGATATTCTACCATATCACCATCAAATTGCCATTTGTTTCTTTCTTTGCAAAACACTTTGAATGGTAGAGCTTGCATTGCTGATGAAGATATCAAATTCTTCTCGGAATAGTTTTTTTTTTTTTTTTTTTTTTTTTTTTGGAAAAAGATAAAAGCTTTTTTGAATGCGGAATCTTGAAAAATGGCAAAGGTGACAGAACAAAATGAGCAATATATTGTTTAACAGAAATTTTGTTTCCCATTAAAAAATTGCCATTCATTTACAGAGATAAAAAAGCAATTGCTTTTTACCAGTCTGATAGTAATATTTGTATTCAACTATTTCAAGTTAAAAATAGTTGATAACTTAATTGAACCCAACTTAATTATTGATTGCGATTACAAATACATTCTTGCTCTTACTCCAGCCTCATTTTTTATATCTGTCATTAGAAAGAATGTTCCCCCTTTCAAATTAACTTTAAATCGGATCTATTTATTTTATAGTAACACCATGTTTTATAAAATCGTTAAAGATTATCGAAATAAAAACTATTAAAAATGCGATAATTTTCTAACTACATTTGTAAATTGCAATTTTCTGATGTTCTTTTAGTGCAGTATTATTTATGACTTATTCCACAATTTATATTTCTAAAATAAATGTCCTCTTTATCTGATCCGAACCTGAATACAGAAATGACATTTAGTCATGTCCTCGGTCTATGAAGGTATGCAGCTTGTTTTGAATTTCATCTTGATTATTGATATTTTCATGAAACTAAACAATTATTTCCAAGTAAAAAGAAATTATTAATAATCAAATTGAGAAAATAATTATTTTATAAAAAGGATTAAGTGTCAGAATTTTCAAATTTAAGATGAGAAGGTTTATGACAGAAACTGAATTTCGAAAAATAACCAGTCAAACTGGAATTTATTTGAAATAAAATATACTTTTAAAAATAATAAAGTAGATGGGAAGCAGTCTCTTTATTAACTGTTAAAGTAAATATATTTTAAATTGTCACCAAACGCATCATAGAAATATGTGTAAATCTTCTAATGGTTTGAAATAGAGTCAGTAGTTAATACTATTTTACAGAAAACCGAAGAGACGTTCCCTCTTCTTCAACAAAAGAGAAAGAATCAAGAACAAAGAAATAACTATTGGATGAAGAATATTTATAACTTAAATAACTATGAAGTTAAAGTATATTGTGTTATTGTGAAAGCTAATTATGCATAAATGCATATATATATATTGTTACAAACCTGCAATTCGGTTTCCCAGCATAGTTTATTCCATCAATAGAAAGAACGTTTTACAGTCATCTGAATGGGACTAGCGCGTCGGAGGTCCCAGAGCTTGGTGACAAACTTGGCGACCATTTGGCGACTTGGCGACAAATTTGGTGACTTTGGCGCCAAAATAGATAATACCCGAAACTTCGAGAATTTTCGCGATCCGTCCAGTAGGAACCGAGATACGCCTCGAACGTTGATGATTGGTTAAGAGGCTTCTAGCCCCGCCTCCTGAGACCTATAAAAGGAAGCGACCGCCGCTGCCGAGGAGACGACGGAATAGTCCGAGTTGGGAGACTACGAAGCCAGTAGTCCGAGTTCGAAGGTAGAAGGCAGTAGGAGTTCGAGAGTCGGAGAAGTCTGAAGACGGAGCGGAGGAGTCGTAAGCGACGGTGAGCAGCGACGGAGTCAAGCTCGTGCTGAACTGAGCTGTGCGCTACTGTCTGCAGTAGATTCTGGTTGTATGTTGCTGTTGTATGCTACACGTCTCGGCTGAAGATAGGCGTCTCTATGCTGTATATAGTTGTCGTTTTTGTGCTGTCCTGTGTGTCTTCGTGTAAATAAACGTCGTTGTTTTTATTCTACTTATTGAGCGTTCTCCACACCATATAACTTCCACTATCCAAACGAACCCCGGTAAAGAAAATTTCGTAACAATATATATATATATATATATATATATATATATATATATATATAATGTACGTGGCACAGAAATCGTTCTTATTACTTATTGTAGAATGGCAATATACACAAAGTCAAATATACACAAAGCATTGTACAAACGTTTAAGATTGCGTCATTTTACATCTGCGTTTGATTCAACACTTTGTTTAACTAATAATGGGATTGCAAAATCTTATTAGAATTTCTCGAATGTGGGCTTTCTATTTTACTAAAAATAAAACTTCATTTAGTCAAATAAAAGAATATATGAAAGAAATCAAGATGTTAGGAATAAATGTCAAATAAAGTTTAATTGGGCTCGAAAATAAGTTTAATCTTCTCCAAATGAATAATTGCTATGACTTGCCTACGAACATATCTTCAAAAATTATTTTTTCTTAAAAATGACTTTTGCTTTATCTTAAAATTTAAATAATTTTCTTAATGATATCGATTTCATTTTGCACAATTTTTTTAATACATATTTTTATATTTTATATTGGTTTCAATCTTAAACAAGATTACGATGAAATTCAAACCCATCCATCAAAAATCCCAATCGGTGCTTTTGTCAGCTTTAAATTTAAGATAAAAGAATTGTCTTCTTTAAACAAAGTAGGGAATCAGAATTTTCACTTCCGTTTTTATTTCATACATTTTTTTTAAAAAAATTGCAATCCAGTGATTTTCAGTAGACTGATTTAATTGAATTAATGACTTTTAGTCGCATCAAATAACATATCGGAAAAATTTTTAATGCAATCCATAGTTCACTTCTAAAAAGTTAATAAGCTGGTTGAACAATCTCGTCGTTAAATTAAATTAATTGTTATACGATTCGTATCATTGCTTCCTCCTAAATATAGTTAAGCTCCAATGTGAATAATTGCAAATACAATGAAATGAAACAGAATTACCTTGAAATAAAATTTATCCATCGAAAACAAGTAACACAAAACATTTTAGTTATGTAATACAGTAATTAAAATTAATTTTTATAATTTCCTACCTAAAATGAAAGTTAAAATAGCTTTGAAAATAACGTCGAAAGAATAGATATTTAAAATGTCATGAATGAAATCATCTGGAATTTAAGACTTTTTCGAATTACCGAAGAATTGCCGAATGATTCGTTTCTGGTTGGGGGTAATAATTCTACTATTGAATTTATTATAAAATTGTATGCGTCTATGGATAGTGTATGAAAGATTTGCTGAATATTGCATAAATACTGCATAAAATGCAGAGATGCTGAAAAAATGGTGCGGTTAGCATGAAAATTCCAAAAGTTAATCTGTAGCTGGCAATTTTTATTTATTTTCAAAAAAGCAATTTTCATCAAATAGAAGTAATCTTGAGAAAACTCTTTAGGATTTGTCCAGCTGGAAGAAATAAGGAATCTATTGGTCATTTCTGTTTCTCGTCTTTATGTAAAAGCACAAACTAATTTTAATAAAGTGAAATTAAAATCAAATTTCATTGGACTATATAACTTTATTCATTCACCATTTTATAAAACGAATGACCTGAAATTCATTACTCACTTGCATTTCATATAAATTTTAGCACAACATGATCCAACTCTCTATCTCTATCTTTATTTAAAAATTCATTAAAAATAGAAATTTAATTCTAAGGTTAAAACATTGATATCATTTAAAAGATAAAGTTTTGATCTTTAACTTGATGTAAAAATCTTTTTTGTGTGGTAATAGTTTCGGAAGTTATAGCAGAAACACGCCAAAATTTCGCTTAATTTTTAAATAAATAAAATTCTAATTAAAAATTCGAAAAAATAATGCCCAGGTGCACATTTCCGGCCTCCAAGGTATACACGTGCCAAATTTGGTAGCTGTAGGTCAAACGGTCTGGCCTGTAGAGCGCCAACACACACACACATTGAGCTTTATTATAAGTATAGATTAAGCCACGGATATGAATGATTTCAAAACATAAGCTTGTAATACAGGCAAAAATTTTTAAACTGGACATTTTAATAGCAGTGAAATCTTAAAAAAGTCATATTATCTTCAGTTAAATGAGCACTTCATCGTTATCGTAGTTTTGTATAGAATGATAAAATAATAATGTATATTTATGAGCTTAAAAGGGCGATAAAATGTAATGTGGTTTCGATTTAATAGTAATCAATAGAAATTTAAAACTGAACAGCGGATCATTACCTTTCAGCAAACACACGAGTTGGAAAAAAATACAATAAAAGAATGTTTGTCACAGCTGAACACGCTTCTTATCCAATGCGTCGTCTAAAAAAGCCTCAACAAAGCCTGTAAAAGCTGAACTGATTTATCTAGGTACAACACCACAGAGTGCCATTTCACTATCTCAATCATTGAAGGAGAACTCAATAATTTACAGAACTTCTTGATAATGTCCTCTGAATAAGGAAATTTACTTTTTTTATTCAATGATTTATTGTCCTGTTTATTCTCAGGAAGTTTACAGAAATTGCAAAATTGTAAGTGATGGGACAGCACAACGAGATTTCTGTGACAAATGCGTTCTTTGAATGAGACGACTTGCGAGTTCATGCGTATCCCGAAAAGTAGCCAGTGACTGTCTTATCTTTCTTTATGCGCCTCGTCATCGAATCGTTTGACTGGTCAGTTAGAACTGATCTTTCTCATGCGAAGAAGAGTAAAGATACTTTATTATTATCGGGAAACAAAGTAAATGTCACAGTCTGTTCTTGATTCGAAGAGATGATAAGACAGGGGAGATAAAGGGATGAAATTCTATTTCGAATATAAGAACTGATGACTGAAGAAGTTCATGGGTGTGTAAAGATGTTTCACTATTGAAGCTGAAACACCTCGTTCATGTCTATATGCATCTAATTGCTTCTTAAAAACAACGGAAGTGATCCCCCTCCCCAGAAACATTCGCACAAAAAAAAAGGTATTATTTCGTCTCGACACGCATAAGAATTATGACACGAGTAAGACCATGAGTTATCTGGCGAATATAGGGGGCATTTTTCTAACGAAGTATTTTGTCCTGTTCGTGAGTACATAAAATAGCAAAAAATAGAAGATTCTACACAATAAAAATTAAGAAACAGTTTTCTTGACTAGTCATCCATTTATTGACATCTAGCCACTCCTTATTTTTATACAATTTCCGATAAGCAATTCCATATCATGGTTACGAATATTTTTTAAAGACAATAAAAATTATTTTCTTTATAAACTACTAATTACACGAGAAACTGCTTTTTCCCCGAGAGCTACTCATCGCTCACACTCACGTGAACGTCTTCTTTACTTGACTGCCAAGTAAACAAGAAATCTTTTCTGCATAACTTTCAAGACAACGGGAATGCGCTGCCATCTGCGGTTAGGAAGGGGAACTAATCCCGACACTATGAGTACTCGGATTTTGATGTTCATTTCCCCACACATGAGCATTTTGTGCTTCGTAGCATAATAAAAAAAATAGAGTAAATGTTTTGGAATCTCTTCATCGACGTACTGAAACGAAGACTTGACACCAAAGTACAATTTTAGTAAAAAAAATATCACGTACCAAATTTATTTATTTTCGTTGCGTTCTGTGAGTAGTCACGTTTATATGCATAAGAATAAAATAGATTGACAAACGGTCAATCCTTGATGGATTTGGTTCCAAATTTAATACACTTTAAAAAATAAAATTATATATCAAATTTTATTCACATACTTTTTATATTTTCGAGTAATTATGCTCACATAAACTCAAACAGACAGGCAGTTAAATTTTCTATAAATGGATTTCGTACTATACTTTATAATACTATGAATAAAGCTGCAAAATAATAACAAAAGAAAATAAAGAAAGAGAACACCTGATGTTTTCAAGCAGCGGGGATGTTTGAACAAATGAAGGAGATAAAGAATCAAAATCAGAGATGTCTGGTCACTTTATGTATGCCATTGTTATTTCACAACTCAACATTCATATAATTACAAAAGTATACTTTGAGTCAGGAAAATATTTTTACAGTAAATCGTTTTGCAACATTTCCAGCTAGTTTTCGTTTCGCTTGGATAGAAGCGCAACCAAATAATCCTTTACAATTAGATTTTACGAAAGGCTTTTACAGATATTCTACTTAATTTTTTTTTTCTTAAATCTCCATTAATGATCTTACTTTACGATTAGAGGATCATGAGGTTAAATGATGGGAGTTTTTGCCACCAAAAAAAGCGTGACGTCAGTCTATTTATGAATAATTTGTGCCCGTTGATTGCTTCAGGCGTCCACAATATTTTAAAACATTTCTTTTTCTAAGCTTCTTCTGCGATGGATTAAGATGATAAAGTACTGCTATTTCAGTCCGCATGACAGTACTGACTAATTCATTACAAAAAAAATGCCTCGTTAACGAGATTTCCTGCTAACCCATTTCATTAAGATTTTAAAAGGTTTCCAGGTATTCCTTGTAGTAAGATAAAAATGTTTATTTTCTTTCGTTTTTCATTTCTTCCCTGATAATTTGATTTTTTTTCTTTCTACCATCGTAAATTACTTAATTTAGGAAAAGATTTCCTCGTATAATTTTTAACAAACAGGACTACACCCTATGTTTGAAAAAATTCATAGGGACACCCTATTTTTAAATACCAAAAGACGAAATATCATTTGAAACTTAAATTAACATCACTTATTACTTAATGATAATATCACTTAAGTTTAATGCTGAAGAAGTTCAGTCATAAATCTTTTAAAATAAAATAATATAATGTCATAAAGTAATTTAAAAAGAAAGATCAACTGGTTAAGATTTCGAGACGAGTTTCAAAATTGAGATTATCCCTGTCAAACCAGGATATGCAATAAACCTAACCAAGCCGGAAGTGATTCTTCCACTAATATTACTTTACTAACATTTTATGTAGTCACTGCAGAACGTAGAACTTCTGGGCTGACCTCCCAAGAGGCGATCCATCGCTAATCGTGCACAAAATAACTCATCACACGACTGACATGTCAAGGGGACCACCAAAAGAGACTTCGTTCCCATTATATTCTTTTCTAAAAATGTCTTCCCTCCACGTATATTTAGTCATTTGACTAATTAATGCAGCTTTAATGTCAGACAAGGCCACTGATCTTCATCCGATTTGTCTAATTCCCTGCCAGATTGGTTACTTCCACCGGTATCGGAGAGATGTAAATTTCAAGACTAAATTATAGGTTTTCCTTGTATTACGCAATCGCCTCACTTAAAAAATTGTTTCACAGTACTCAGTAATTGATTTATCGCACTCTTTAATCTCAGATAAATCTGAGCATAATTAACTAATGTCCATCGATGAGCTGCTCACGTTGGAGGAATGCATATTGAAGCTGGGTCTGATATTTTAATGCGCCATTATTTCTTCTCGGCCGTGATGCCAGAAACCATCTGTCATTCTCCTCGTGCAACGTCTGTCAGAGAGACCCACATTTTTAATCTATTTATGCTATCCATCTTATCACGATTTTTGGTTGCCGACTGCCTGCGCATCGTATCATTCGACTGCAGATTCCGACTGTGAGGCTGCCTTTTCATATGTAATAAAATTCGAAGAAATTTGAGTTCGGGAGCGATGCTATGGTGCAATGCATTCTCATTGGTTGCATGTAAAAACAGATTGGACACTTTCAAGGACATTTGAAATACATTCATTAAATTATTATCTTAAAATTCTAGTGAATGTATCATTGTGCTGTGATTTTACAGCATTCCTAGTTTCTATTAACTCTAATTCACATGCTTACGATCAGTGATTGTTTCATTTATTAGGTTTTATATGATTGTCTTATGTTTTAACCCTTTCTAGGGCCATGGGAAGTATGCTTCGTACCAAATTTGTCAGTTTTTTTTATGAAGTTATGTAGGTTGTAATAAGTTCTGACAAGTTTTTCAGTAAGACAGAAACTTAGATGTTTCAGTTCCTTATCTCACACAAAATGGTGTGTCTTGATATGTTACTTAATAATTAATTAGTTAATCAATTTAAATTTATCTGAAAAGTTAAATGAATTGGTTTTCTTAAGCCAGTCTCAATCCTAAAAGCATTTCAATGTACCATGATTAGAAAAAATAGCCTTTTAAAAGGTTAAAGTATTAGTTCGAAAATTCAAGAGAAAACTTTTATATATTAACGAATATACACTGGTGTGCAAAACTTAAGCAACAGGTATGTTTTTTGCCATGAAACCGTGTCGCAACCTCTCTCCAAATCAACTGGCGTTGGGAATCGCTTGTAACATCATGGAAAGAGACCGTTTCGGTGGTCCTGGAGTTGTCGTCTGGGGAGGCATTATGATGAACGGGCGGACTGAGCTCCATGTTTTCGACAGAGGTTCTGTAACTGGAGATCGCTATTGTCAGGAGGTGATCCTTCCCCATGTGCGTCTGTTCCGAGGTGCCATTGGATCAGACTTCGTTTTTATGGATGACAATGCACGGCCACACAGGACTCATGCTGTTGAGGAGCTCCTGGAAAGTGAAGATATCACTCGAATAGATTGGCCGGCGTGCTCCCCTAATTTAAATCCGATAGAACATGTGTGGGATGTTTTGGGGAGACGCCTTGCGGCACGATTACATCCTCCTGGGAACACCCGACAGCTTAAACAGATGCTGATTGAGGAATGGGCACTCTTACCTCAAGAACTGTTGGACAATCTGGTTCTGAGTATGGGGAGACGGTGCGAAGCAACCATTGCAGTAAGGGGAGGGCATATCTAATAATAATGAACATCTCTTGCTGTTCTTCCTCTTGGACATACAAGCATGTGTAACGATACTATGTGTTCAATAAAGCCTTTTTTTTGTTTGATTCCATACTGTATGCATTGCATTCATTTCTGCGCAACTATGCATTCGTCATTCTTTAAGAACAAAATGCTGTATCTCATTTCTGAATTTCATGTCTCTCAGATGATTTCTCGTGAAGTTATGGCAAAAAACATACCTGTTGCTTAAGTTTTGCACACCAGTGTATTAACTTTTATATATTCGTATATATTAACTAAACATGAATTAATTTCTTCTCGAACATAGTTTTGAATGCATTGCTTTAATTTTGGAATTCTTCAAGTATCTTGGAGGAAGAAAAAGATCTATTCAACATAAGACAAAGTGCACTGAGATTTTACATGATACGCTCTGTTATATTCATCGTATAAATATGCATTCATTTGAATTTATTTCAAAGAAGTCGTCAATTCTGGATTTTAACGTATTCCAAAATTTTAAGCAGACACTTTCCAACTCTTTCCATAAATACCATTACAACTAATTATTCAATTCTGAGAAATGGGCAGTAAAGAATTATTTTAAATAATTGAAATTTTCATCACGTATAAAATGTTTTTCTCCCTCAAGGGGAATATATCGGAATAGTTGTAAAAATATCAATGTGAACGATCACTGAAGATTTCAACTTTCATGCTAAATTGCGCTGGGTTCATTGTATAATTATGGAGGATACAATTTTTGTATAAAAGAAATATAGGCTAGTTCCTCCTCTGACATTCTTTTAAGAACTCAACGTAGAAATGCTGTGAAATTCTTCTTCAGAAGGACTCCTAATATCCTCCTTTTGGCGATGTTAAAAGATTTTATCGCCATTTTTAAGAGGGTAAATGCAAATTCAATTTTATATCAGCAATATCTATATAATGTCAACAACTTTCACTTAATATGGTATAAAAATAAAATATTCCTTATCAATTCTTCTCAAATTTCAGAAAAAGTATAGTTAAACAAATGCCAATTGCTTTGTCAGGTAAAACACAACAGTTGTGTGATTACTTAAATAAGAGCAAAACGTTTAATGGAGAACTTATAATAATAATAATAATAATAATTCTTTTACAGGATTTTCAAATAAATCAAATTATTTTTCTGTAAATATCAGTGTTTCAAATTTTGTATTTTTCAACCAATTTGTGCTTTTTTTTTCCAGCTTCATTACTATCATTTAAATGTTTATCTGTTTTGGAAGAACTTGACTATGCCTCCGCTAGAAGAAGATTCTTTTTTTTTTCTGAGTTATTTAATGTTTTGAACATTACAGTTCATTCCTATCTTGAGATCGAATTCTCAGACAGTTACGAAACTTTCTAAACGCGCATTTCACAGGCGAGAAAGTAAAGACGAAATAATAATAAAAACCGAATTCGAAATGGAATTATTGTAAGAAGCTTGTTTATCTTAAAAGAAGAATGATTACTTTTACAACAAAAGCCAATCGATACTTTTTATTCTCACTCAGCATATGAGACAGAAAAAAAGGGGAAGTCTAATACCACAGCTGTTATGAAAATGCCTGGCAGTTATTCCGCTTTGAGCAAATGCGAGATGTAAGCAAATCGAGATAAAAAAAAAGCTGACAGAAAGCTTTTAATTTGCAATTCAGTGTGAGCTTTTACATCTGACAGCTGTAATTTTCATTCATTTTTGTTGGTGTTACTGTGGGGCAGAACTGTCTCACCACTGAGTTCAGAAGGAACACGATATTGGAATCGCACAGAACAAATCGTTCTTACTGACAAAGAGTAATAAAAACAGATAAGTTGTAGTTAGCATACCAATTCGTACAACCTGCTAGCTTTTGTTTGATAATTTCATTTTTTTTTTCTTCGTACCGGTATGCGACTGTTATTCTTTGAAATAAATAATCGGCACATATAATTTTTTTTTCCATTTTTTTTTCAAAACAGTTTTCAGCAGTTAAAAAATAATTATACAAAATAAGATGTAATATTTCATGCAAATTTCTTTCAGACATCGAATGTTTAATATTTTTTTCAGGCATTTTCTCTTTTGTTGGATGTCTAATAATATTATTCGTAATAATACAAGACAACTAATAAGAAAAGAATGAAATAAAATAACTTAAGATAAAAATGTGTTATTTATCTCATAGTTCAATTTTAAAGGAAAATGCATGCAATCAAAATGTTTAGAACACATCATATTTACTAAAATATAGCAATAACGAATAATATGATAAATGTTATGAAATAATATTCTTAATGTTTAGCAAAACATTTTCCAGGCTTGTGATGAAACTTCAAAAAAAAAAACATTCGTTTATCAAAGAATAAATAAAAATTTACTCTATTCTTTGCTAGAAATTCCAAATAAGTTCTAAGAAGAAAAAAAAAAGTATTTTTCCATTTACCAACCCTTTACGTTAAAAGGATTTTATTTGCAAAACTCACCAGAGAAAATGGATTGTTTTTTATAGTTGAATTATACAGAAATTATTTTTGAATAATTACTCGGAAATGAGGACAGCAGTATTCCTTTTGTCTTTGAATTCCTTTTGTCTTTTACCCTTGAATTTTAGAATTGACTTTTTTGAAAAAAACATTAAGTCATTTACACTATGTCACAAAAATGAGAGCTTATTTCTGCATGCATTTCTTATTATGTTCTTTAAGTACGTATTTAGTATTACTCATACGATTTTATTAATAAATAAATTAAAAATGTCATGTCAGATTTCATAACAGTTCTGCCAGCTATTCTTTATTTTTCAGTCATTTATACTTTTTGCCTAAAAATTAGATTTATTAAAAAATTACTGAATAAATGTAATTTTTAACAATCATTTATTCTCCTTTTTATTTTCATTCATCTTCATATATAAGTCATTTCGAATTTCCCTTCTGGGGATTTAGAAGATATTCGCTAAAAGGAATTATATTTCCTTGATAATGCAAATTCATTTATATATGAAATGATATCAATTTTCAGATGGTTGTTTACTATCATTTGTGTCATTGCAACATATTCATCTTCAGATTTAAAAACAAAAAAAAAAAAAATCATCCAGATTTTTATCAACAATTTTATAAGCAACTCTAATTTCCACAGCTCAATCGTATAGGTACAAAAATGGAATTATTTATTTTCCACTTCAGCTTCGTTGCTGAATTATTGGCACATTTTAAAAGTAAACACACGTGCGGAGAGAACGACTTCGCCACAAATTCGTACATATAAAATTGATAGATTCTAACGCTAGTGACAATAATAAATTGTAAATTGTAATTTCAAATAATGCGATTCAATTAAAAAAAAGTAAAGATTTCCCAATTAAAGAAGTAAAGAATTAACTAGATTGTTTGATGCCTGTAATTTAAAGAGCATATTATTTAAAAGAGTATATTTAACAACATAATGTTTTTAGCCTCATATATTTTTTATAAACTGTATGGCATGTGATATAAAAATCGATCAAAATGTTTTGCATGGCGAATTGTTTAACCTAGAAAGAATCACAAATAATGATTTTCAAAATTTTATGTAAATATTTCATCAATTAAAAATATTAATTTTCCAATTGAATTTTTTTTTAATTTTAACTTTTCAGGATAACATTAAAATTTAAAGTTTTCCATGAATAACTTTAGAACGTATTATTCAACAAAAACAAATTGTCAATGATACCAATTTTATTTGCGTAATTTTTTTTTTAATAATTTGTTACAAACGATTGAAGCAAAGTATTTTAATATTTATTCGTCATTGAAATGTTTAGTGTAATTATATTAACGTCCCGCTTTAAAACAACAATAGGGCTATTTTGGGACGGACCTCGTAATTTTGAACTGCGGTCAAATGACGAGGACGACGCCTGAGATGGCATCCTCTCTCCAAACTTCCACACCACACTAGCGGCAGGACGTTTGACCCCGACGGACTTAACGTGCACCAGCCCTGCTTACACGACGGCTCTTTGGTGGAATGGGGTCTCGCACCTGAAGCCCTCCGTTTCCTAAGCCCAGACTTTACCACCAGGCCATCGTGACCCCATTGAAATGCTTAACACTTTGTTCAATCGTGGTATCAACTTTCCCTATATAAACTTTAACTGAAAAAATTTAAAAAATTAAAAGGAAAAAAAAGTTAAATTTTCAAAATTTACTCGCATACATGTATTTCAAATTTAATAAAGGCATCTCACATTTTGCGTTATTTTGATGTAATTTTCTGAATTTGTAAAAATGACTTTGAAGAGACCACAAAATTGTGTTACAAAAATCACAAATGGTAATATAAATAATGTTTTTTTTTTTATTTATTTTGATAATGATTTAGGCTGACATTCTATTTGTAAACTGCGTGGTTTAAAAACATATACACACATTACGCTTTAAAACAGCTGATATAACAAGCCAGACGAATCTAGTGAAAAACATTATCATTTAACAGTTTCGATCAAGAGATCAGGATTTTTTTAACTCAATCGCATTCAAATTATGTGAAAATGTATCAAATGCAACAAATGTCTTAAAATTTGTAATCCCTGATCAATTTCACAGTATAATAGAAAGATGTCGTACCTAGGATTTATAGCTGAGTATAAACAGTAACTGCCTTACTGACGATAAAAAATTTTCTGCCAAGTTTACGAAAATAAAAATGTAAAGGAATCTGAATCACCAGCTCAAGCCATGCTAATCAGAATGGTTTTAGTCGTGGGTCTCTGTATTATTTGGAAAAATCTCTATTCGCAGCAACGATAATAGGTGCATAATAAAAGTGTATTTAATATTGCCGCAAGCTAAGGGGGATCCAGGTATGAACACAATGAAAAATATTGCTGTAAAATATATGCTTAAAAATATTATTACTATTGTGAGAGAAGAAAACTGAGAGTAAATAATATTGATCAGATTGAATTTTAATGCGGGAAAAATAATATTAATTTATTTGAATTTTAATGTGGTTTGAAAATAGAATTGGAGCAATATTGCATTCCTAAGAAATAGGGGAAAACATTAAAATTTTAATAGACTTTTAATTGAAAATCTAGTTAAAAGTTTGACAAATCTTTCTTCGAGAGCGCGTACCAACCTAGAAGTAATTATGTACCAAATTTAGACTGAACAGTCGGTCTGGACTGTCATCTGGTCTGTCGAGAATTTTGAAAAGTTTCTTAATGTTAGACTGTTTAGTGAAATAATACGCCTATAAACATTATCATGTTATAAAAAGTTGCTGTTACCCAATGTAAGAAAGAAAGATTTGTGTTTCTTCAGAAATTATGAACATTTGGGGCCAATACGCCTATAAATATTATCATGTTATAAAAAGTTACTATTAATTACCCAATGTAAGAAAGCAAGATTTGTGTTTCTTCAGAAATTATGAACATTTGGGGCCAATAAAGAATTTGTATCTACTTACTCATCGAATTCTTACTTTCCACATAAATGCATACAATAAGGAATATATATAAAGAAAATATTGTAAACATCAAAAAATTATTCAACCTCGAGATTTTAACGAATTTTCCCGTTCTAAACTTCTCTGAACTTGAGAAATACATTTTATGGAATGGATAACTCCAAAACATCTTCAGCTCAAAAAGATGGAATTTCGTTTATAGTCTTTTAACAAAAATTTCAATAGAATCCATACAGACGAAGTTTGTCTGTCTGTCCGAATACATGATAATTACAAAACATAAGAAACTAGCCGAATAAAACTCGGTACACAATTTTAGCATCTAAAGTATAGATCCGTGTCAGACTTAGAACTTTATCTGTCAACGGGTTGGCCAACTGTCAGTCTGTGCATTCACATGAACGTAAAAGCAGTGAGGCAAAAATGCAACAGATTAGATAAATGGAATTTAATTTGTAATTTTATTAATAAAATTTTAACTCTGCGTCAAATTTTGTCAGTCTCTTCTATAGTCAGTTCTCTTCACTCTGTTATGTAGCACAGATCACTTATGTGCGAGATATTGGAAATAAGAATTTGAACACTCGGGACTTCACGGCTTTATCCAAAGCCTACCCTACGGCGGAAAAAAAAATTATCGAAACCAAAAAAAAATTTCTAAACCTAAAAAACAAGACTTGCTGTACAAAAATTTTATTTTTAAAAACTCTGATTTGAATTTGAAATTACCTTATTTCAATGTTATCTATAAATAGAAAAAGTGTATGCCTCAATCCTAAAGTCATTTAATGAGATACCGATCTTTTAAATTCAAACTTTTCTTTGTGTGATTTTTTAAAATTTTGCTGGCATTGGTTACATCGTCTTTAAGGAATTCCGAATTGAATAAATGGATTTAACGTGCATAGAAAATACCAACAAATAATTGCAGCGGTATTCTTTTTTCTTGAAATCAAAAAGAAAGCACAATGAAAAATAGTATCGCTTCAATACAGTTATATCTAAATTTTAAATATTTCCCGCCAAGAATGTAGCCGAAACTAAAAACAACAAAATTCTTTTGTTTAATTCTCAGGAAAGAGAGTTTATCTGTTATTTATTTTTAGCAATATTTTGTAATCTTATACTTGACAGTCTGGAGAAGATCCAGCCATTTGTTAAAAATAAAGAATGTTAACAACAACAAAAAAGTTGCTTTGCTGTAAATATCGCATGGATGTTTCGTGCTGCCATCTATCTTTGAAAAATATGTTTAAAATGCAGTTCATAAATGCAGACCAGCAAAGGGAACTCTATTAAATTCATAGATGTTAGACACAATTAGGTATATTTGTTTAAAATATCTTATCCGAAATTTGAGCACTCTAGGTAATTAAATGCCTGCAGTATTGATGTTATATTCCACCAGAATGCTACTTTTGTTAAAGTGTTTGCCATATCTACAAAAACAGTTAGATAGTAACCATTAATGGTGTAACAGAGCAAAGCTTAAATTTAATGAAAAGTAGAAACCGCTTTTTTGTTTATAAAGGTTATTTTAACATACAGAATATTCAAAAAGTAGTACCCGTAAGAGAAGTGGAGATATTAGAGAACAGTATTTCAAAAAGAGTAACATGAGAGTTATTAATGTGGAAATCTAAATACATTCCTGTTTATTCAGATATGTTTCTGGATTATAGAATGCAATCTTATTTCTTAATATAAATGATAACTTGTAGAATCTTAATGATGGATGATAGCTTATAGGGGAAAACTTCGTCCCAATAGTTATTATTCAATCACGAATTTCGTTTTACGATGGATCAGATAGTGTGCACAGCATTAATTTAATTGCATTATAGTCCATAAAACCTTATAGCATTGGAATTTCTGAAGTTTTCAATTTAAAAAAAAACTTTTAGTCCTCTCATTATTTTTCAATGGGAAACTAACTGATGACAAATCTCAGATAAATTCGTACATGCATATCAGGATTTATCTAAATTATTCAGTTAAGAGTAAATATTACACCTAATAAAGAAATTAAAAAAACTTGCCAAGGATCACTCGATACATTCAGTAAAAATTCTAAATTCATGACAAAGGTTAATATTTCGTAATTATTGCACACCAATGCTTTAACACCTTTATTAGAGGGTATATGAGAGAGATTTGGAAACCACTCTCGTTGGTTTCATTTTTAAAAAGGATTCATGTGTAGCAATCTGCTTCGAAGTTATTGAGTAAGAACATTCGTATTTCTATCATCTTTTAATTGGAAATCTAATTGGAATGTTGAAAAGCCAGCGCTTTCTAAGCTCGCGATTCATTTCAAAAAATTACTACATACCAAATGGGGTTGCTCCAGATCACATAGTCTGTCCCTTAGAAGTTTCTGGAAGATTTTTTACCTCATACATGTTACAATTCACGAATGGTAGCACGGCCTATATACATTATAATGTTAAAACAAATTAACGATATATACTAGCAATCAAATATAACGTTGCTAGAAGTTCTTCCGGCGTTCGTTCGGCCTGCGGGTTTGCGAGTTCGAACCCCGCCAGCCGAAGACTCCTCTTGTGAGGCTGGCGCACGTATAAATCGGTCGTGATCTCAAAGTCCTCCATGTCGAGAGTAATACCACTGAGGGTGCTGGATCAGGGGTGATCGTTCTCTGATTCAGGTCTAAATGACGATCTGTGGATGAGTGAATGAAATGCTTGAAGGAAGTGCGCCCCTTAAAAAGGGTTGAAACGTGTGTGTAGCTAAGTCGTACTCTTGGCCCTAGATGGCGCTACTGAAAATACAAAAGATGCATCCTTGGCTTAAAATCACTAACTTCTAAAATCAAT
>JAPMOR010093062.1:0-28624 GCA_026543865.1 Argiope aurantia
TCTTGCATGCACTTTACTTAGATTTAATACGAAACAGACACTTGCATTATCCATTTCATCGAAAACATTATTAAGCCACATATGCAAAGTATGAGACATAACTTTGTCATGGGAAATCTTCTCTTACTTAAATATTATTCCAAACCATGGGATTATTCGCTTCACATGGAAAACGAGTAAATATTGAAACAAGTCTGAATGATAAAGCACAATGCAGCTGATGACGGGCAGCTGCAAACGGAAATTCGGCTTATCATCTCCATTTATCCTCTACAACATTTTCTCAATTGTGATGGAAAACTACGTGTTCGTCCTCCGGCATTTCCCCAGAGGCGTGACATTTGAATAACAATGCCAGAACCCGAAAGCAAAACTTCAAAATCGTTTGCACCTTTGCGTGTGAATGATGTTATAAAGAGTTGAACTATATGCTTCCAGTAGCAGCTGATATTTGTTACAGATGCCAGATTTTATTTGGAATTGCTGGAAGGTAAACTACCTACGAATGGGGAAATAAATTAGATTTTATCTAAAGATGGGCGGAATAGGAAATTTCGAAGAAATGATAGAAAAGAAAAATATTAACATATAAGATTCTGAATCAATGTTTTGATAAGATGAGTCGTTCTGTTACTGGGAACTTAAAAATCTAATTATTTTGAGCGAAGATTGAGAGATACATTTTTGTTTCTATTCTCTATTTTGATTATCGTTAGCATCAAACGAAAATATTTTAATGGAATTAGATTTCTAAACATTCCATAAGAAGTGAATTGATTATATTGAAATACGACCAATAACAGATTAAAACCATGATTCAAGAATTTATTTTGGAAAAATAAAGCTTCATAAGATAGAATTTTAATTATATAATTATATGCTTCATGCTATTTTTAGATAGGATAATAAAATTCGCTCACATCGTTATCTCAATTTTTCTTATTTCATTTTTTTTTCTACTGAGTTGTATTTTAACCTCTTAACAATTATATTTCCTCCGTTATTTCCATTATTTCAATTTCGAAAATCTTTATGATTAAATGAATTCAATAATGTATCTACACATTTTATTTAAATATTTCTATGAAAGTAATTCCTTTGACACTGAAATTATTCTAAAATAAAAATAGAATTTGATGTTCTTTATTATTTTAGGATTAGCAATGTTTTGCAGAAATTACGTTTATAGTTTTGATACCTTTATGATCTACTTCCATTTATTTTCAATAATTTTTTGTTTTGTTAGATGAAATGATTTTATTTCCTAATTTTCCTTGTTAAGTTAAAAATTACTTCTTATACGCATTTCTTTTCTTTATTCTCAGAATTGTAAAAGATTCCATACCGTTAAATTCGATTTTAAACTGCACATTTTTACCCTATTTTGGATTGTCTATTTGGATGGTGTCCCGGCGTTGATAACAAAGAGCTAGATCTCAAAACCTTGTCTAACTGATGCCACGTGCTTCTAATATCTGTAGGTTTGAACCACATTCTAAATGATGAAATATTTAAGCCTATAAAGGAGTTCCTGTTGTATTTTAACATCAATAAATTGCGTAGACCATCTAAAAATTGCAAGTAGCTTTAAAAAAATATTCAGTTTGTGTTAAAATTGTATTTCTGTAAAATCCGCCGCGTAATATCAGTTAAAATTGAAAGGAAATTAAAATATATATAAAACTTTTCGAATCGTAACTAAGAAACTGGCAATAGATCTGGTTGCTTTTATCTGATACATTAGTAATAAAATGAAAAGAGTGAATTTAATCAGATGCAAGATTTAAAAATTATTGAATTTTTTTTCTTACATAAAATATATATTTTTATATAAAAATATAATGAGAATCTCTGAATTCGTATTTTCCCAAATCTCCTATTTATCTTATAGCATAGAATTCATATCACATAATAAAAAAAAATTGATGCATTAAAAAAGAGCATTAAGAATTTCAGTACCAAAAAGGATTGCAAATGTAAAAATTTTGGGAAGTTTTGACATAACTAACAAAATGATATGCATTATTAATTCATATATTGTAAAAAGAAGATTCTAAAATGTGTTTTTCATCGATACCTGTGATAAATGAACCAATCTACCGAATGTTTAAACCAAAGTATCTAGTCTAAAGATTCCACATGAAACATCTCTTAGATAGAAAATTTACATCTCTTCAACTACGAAAAACTTCACGCCAACTAAAACTTCTTTCGGCGCTTCTAATAAAAAATCCATGGGAGTATAGTTACCTAATGCTCTAACCTCTCCGTCTTCCAAATTCTCCGGAAACACAGCGTCTTTAAAGCTTGCTGAAAGAACACGAATCTTTTTTTTTCTTCTTCTTCTCCTCATGAAAATGGCGATCACTCCCAATCCAGCGTTTTCAGGTTCCATGGTTTTTGAATATTTCAGCGAGGGGAAACCCCGACGGTCTTTTTTCCTATCCTTCTTCATAAATCCTTGCCCATAAATCAAGATCTAGAAGGACTGACCGCCGAAAAAGCACTTGGCAGTTAAAGAGGGCTTTTATTCTTGTTTGAGAAATGGCCCGAAGATTCGATGGGGTAAAGGCATCGGACAAAATACGTCGTTACTTTGCTGCGGCGTTTTCTTCTTGTTTAGTATCTCCTTTAACAGAAGCAGATCCATGATGAAAAGAAATATCGTTGCAATATAGGGACATCTAGAAACCGCGTTGGTAAATATTCCCAGACCGCTGTCGTCGTAGATTGCATCTATTTCAGATAAAATTGTTTTAAAGAAAAGTTACAGGGATTTGCGAGCTATTCTGTTTTTAGTTACGAAAGCACTTAGAATGGAAGGATGGTGTGTTTTTTTTCTTTATAGAAATAAATATTTTGTTTCAGAACATCAGAAATCTTGAGTGATCCATACTATGTACAATAACAAAATATTGTGTACTGTTTCATGATGTTCTTCAAAGTGTTCAGGGTGTTAGTGCATTCTGCCAGTTTTACACGTTCTTGTAGAATGTTCAAGGTTTTCTTTACAGCGTCATATATTTTTTCAAAAATCTCACCCTAATTTTGACGAGTGGCTTTCCAAAATTCCGAATGTTAACCTTTGCAGCTTTTTAAAAGATATTGGTTTGTATAATACTATATAAAAACTAGTCATGCTTAATAGTACTGCACTATACCTTACATCGTTGTTGTGCTTTTTCATGACTCACATTTTTATGTGTTTTAGATATTTGGATTTTTGTAGACATTTCACGTTTTGATTTTATTATAAATTGTTACAAATATTTTAATTCCATGGATATGGCGCAGCTTAGCCAAAAATGGCTTTTGTGCCATAAAACACAAACAAACTCAACATGTTAGTAAAGCTAGAGATTTACAGGAACATGCATTCTGTATGCTTTTGCAATCCGAATGTTTTTTATCTTATACATTATTGCGTTATACTCAAGTTCAATAAATATTGCATTTAATAAATAGTATAGGAAACTGTTATTTTCTGTTACAACTTATTGAGCAATATTATTTAACTATTTAGATACTTTGTATACGAGAAAGTAAAAATTTTATCACAGTGATAATAGTTAAAGACCTTTGGGACGGACCTCGTCAGATGACGAGGGCGACACATCTGGTCATCCCCTTTTCCAGGCTTCCACACCACACTAGAAGGAGGACGTTTGGCCCTGACGGATTTCACGTGCATCATGCTCGCTTACACGGTTCTTCGGTGGAATCGGGTCTCGAATCTGTAACTCTCCGATTCCAAAGCTGAGACCTTAGCACCAGGCCACCTTGGCCTTCTAAAAAAATGTCAAAAAGTATCGTGGGCTTCTGTGTTAAACGGATGTCTGAATCTGCAACCGGAAATCACTGTAAAATGTAGTTTTTATTTTCTTATCGTTTTTCTTAGAATATTTGCAGTATGATAATTATAGAACAAGGATATATTAAAATATATGAGAAATTAGTTTTTAAGAGATACATAAAAAATATCAGGATATTTAGAGAAATTAGTTTTTAAAATTGTTATTGTTTTTATGTTCTATTTAATTAAGAAACAGTAAACACACCTTAAAGGTAACTTTATAAAATGGTCTCGATAGTTAGAAATCACTTTAATTTATAAAGCAATTTATTAGTAAATTAAAAATATTTTTAAATTAAATTTATTAAGAAGTAAATTATGTTTTTTGCAACACATTAATCCACTCACCCATTCAGTTGCAATTAGTTTTTCAAATAAAAAAATATTTACATTTTCTGATTGACATTCTGTTTTTCTACCTTCGTTACTCTTTTCTTCACTTTCCCCGGCATAAGTTCTTGCAGTTTAGTTTCTTGAGAATAAATTACCATCATTTTTACTTCCAGAATGCTTATCAGTAGCGCAAAAGTGTAGAACAATATAGTATGGTATCATTCTTTGTTTTTAAATTTGTATAATGTTATATGTTTTATAAGAACGAATATTAACATATAGCATATTGTTAAAGCTGAGTTAAAAAAAAGCGAAATTTGTGATCATGGAACTATTATTACATTTTTAAATGCATCTCTTAATGCATAGTTTGAATTTACTTATCTAGACTTTCCCATCTGTTGATTTACACTGATAATATTATTTAAGTGCATGGTGATGTAATTGTCTTTCAGATATGATTTCTTCACATTTCTAAGTTCATAGAAGTGCCCATTTCTTTGCGGTAATTTATATATGCATCATGTAGTAACGATGGAAATAAAATGTGTTATTCTATTTTTCAAATAAACACAAATAATGCTGTTACTACAAATTTTAGCCATTATCTATATACCCACAAATTTACAGAACAAAAGAACATTTTGGGGAAGAAATTCTTCTGAAATTAAAAGATTTATGGCTTGCCTAAATTTCAAAAGCACCACCATGGCCTGATTCGGACGGGTACATTGTTTAGCACCAAAACAGAGAGGTCCATTCAAGTCTCTTCCTTACAACGTGGTATAATTATTTCGCTTCAAAAACACCCGCCGTTCTCACCCAGAACCCTGCGTTCCTCCTTCCATCCAAAATTCTGAACGAGATCCAAAACCCGTGAACCATTCTTTCTCGCCGAAGAGGCGTATATCGCGAGCTCTCCACAGAACAAAAGGTTCCGGAATTTGGCAAGTGCTATTCATCAATAGTTAGCTAACACATCCTATCTGAACGATTCACTTTGGTTTGCTGAGGATTTTAAAGCGGTGGGATGAATGGACAATATGCATAATTCATCCAACTGTTGGTGCCACCGGGAAATTATGCTTTTCGGCGAAAGGGGTGGAAAAGGGAGAGAGAGTTTAATAATATTAATTAATGGAACTTTTAGGGATGGGGATTAGTGTGCTCTTGAGGCATTAGGCAGAAGTTTTTGGAAGATCTTTTGACGGGATTAGGCTCCCTCGATCTATTAGGCTGCTGATGTCCGAATGTCAGATAAACGTCATGGACTAATCTGATGATATATTGATTGGAATCTCGGCTTCTCTTAGGTCAGAGGTTCTTGAAAGCCCCAAGAATTCGACACAGAATAAGGGTGAGATATATGCCTTTGAAAGGGAGAGTCCAAGTCATTGATTATTAATTATTTTATTATGAAAAAATGATTTGGAAATAATATTTGAAGTTTAAATATGTTAGATTTTTTTTTATAATTCAAATCCCCAATCCAAAAAAATTCATTTCTTTTTTAATGTTTCATTTCTTTTATTTTAAGATATAACAAGGAATAACTTTGCTATTTGATCACTATTCCATTAACATGACTTTCTGATGATATTGATTCAGTATAACTCAGAAAAATAGCAAGTCCAAATAATTGATTATTAGTTGTAATAAAATAAAATTAGAAATAAAATGTGAAATTTAAATATGGTAGATATTTTTGTAATTCAAATCTCCCATCATACAAATATCATTTCATTTTTACATATTAGTATTTAGAAATATAACAAGAAATAGCATTTTTATTTTATCACTCTTTCATCAAATGGCTTTCTGATAATTCTGATTCAGTATAACTCAGAAAAATAGAAAGCTCAAGTAATTAATTATTAGTTGATACTTTAAAAAAAAAGATTTTATTAAAAATAGAAAGAATAAATTATGTTATATTATCTTTAAAATAGTTAACTCCGATCTTTGAAATTTCTTTTATTTTAGAAATTTCTAAGGAAAATCATTTAAAGAATTTGTTATTTAACTATTCTTCTGGCAAACCTGACAGTCTAATAAAATGTTTTATCTTTAATACAATGAAAGAGGGTGAAAGAAGAAGGTTATCTTTTCCATTAAATGAAAGATAATCGAACACATTTTCTATTAATTGTCTTATTATGATATTTATATATTTATCTTATAGGCAATATTTTACACAATATATCTATTAGATATTCTTTATAATATATTTATAAATATTTTCTAAGGAATTACGTCTAATGAGAAGTTAAGCAATATTTCAATAGTTTTATTGCTTAAATAAAGAATTTTTATTTAAAATGTGAAAAATTTTGGGTTAATATTCAGGCTCTAAATCAAAATATTAAAAACATGCAGTTTTAATATAGTTTAAGTTGAAAACAGGAGGTAACTATTTTAAACATTTCTTAGTACTTTCAGCCTTTTCGAGACAATAATTTAATAAAATGCAGGAGGCAATTTCACTTTCTCCTATATTGGATGGTTATATTTTAGAAACACAAAAGTTGGTTTGTTAAAAACGACAAATTATTCAAAAAAATAGTATTGAAAAGAAATTTTTAGTACAATTTGTTACGAGTTTCTCAAATTATTTTTTTCAGCAACTGGACATTAAATGAAGTTTTATCCATTCTATTTCTTAAATTAGAACAATTTTGAGTCATATTGTACTGCTAGAATAGAAATTGTCTATTCTCTAACTGAATATATGCTTTAAAATAAATGAGATGAATACAAAGGTAATCGAAGAAAGAATTTGAAGACCAAAATAATAGGATGATAAATTTTAGAAAAGCAAAAGTATTATAAAATGGTAATTTATATAATATTTTTTTTAAATGATAGGGATATATTTTCTTTTTTTCCCTTATCTCTCACTGATTCCTTAGATTTAGTCTTAATTTCTTATTTCTAATTTATTCTTTACCTATTCTTATTCCTTAACTTGAAATTCAAAAGGGAAGCTTATATTCTAATGTAAGAACTAAATCCCTAACTGTTCGAATAAAATCCCTATCTGATAAAAATTGCAATTTTTCCATTATCTAACTCAGCATACATTCCGGGACGAAATAAAACTCAAGAATTTCCATGTCCTCAAATCGACACAACCCTTCTTATTGCATCTTTACACGTTCTTGATCAAACAAATTTCATCTCTTTGCAGATATCCTTCGTAGAAATACAAAAATGCTTTATACAAAAAGTTTTTCCCTCCGTCTCTGCATTCATTAAATATACATCAGTTTTTATTCAACACAAAAAAGAGACACCTATAAAGTAGATACCACAGAAGAACGAAAGATATATCACCAATATTGTACTTTACCACCATCAGTCATGCTGAGGTATTGTTCAATACTGGCAATGATAGTATGAAGTTACCTTACCACATCCATACCTAGCTCCTCAACTTAAAAGAAGGCGATGGGTTTGTTATAGGAGAAACGATGCGAAACGGTGTTTATCCTACAACTTAATATATCGCCCGAAGGCCCACTCTTTTCTAAGATATTCAGATCGTTAGTATTCGTTTCTCGAGATATTCTTCCTTCGTGGCTTTGAGATGATATTGAGAGAGTTTCCCTTCTTGAAAGAAAAGAAAATGTTATGGAGAAGTTCTTAAGAATGGAATGCAAGAAAGTTCTGCAGTCTCATCTTAGTACTTTGGTGTATTTTGTTACAGTTAAACATGGAAACCATATATCCTTCACTTTGTTTGGTTGTAGTCTTTCTTTGGATTGCAGCAAAGATGGCGCTATTAGAAGTGGTTTTGTATAATATTGGCGCTGGTTTAAAGAGATATAAGTAAATATTCCCTCTTAAAAGGAAGTACTTTTATGTATTTCTAACAGTCTAAAAGTATCGCGAACATCTAGTAGAACTAAACACTTGTTAAATTGTTTCTAACGCTGTTCTGACATATGAAATTGTGAGCTGAGTTTGTGATGCTTCCAACTCGTTATGCTGATGGTTCCAATATGACATAATGTAAGTTTACAACACAAATAAATGGAAATATTTCTCTCTTAACTATGAAAAGAAAAAAATATATATTGGAAGAACAAGAATCTAATAAATCAAGGATATTTTTTCCTATCCTTCCTAAACATCAGCTAAGTTCCTTTCTCCTTTCCTTTATATATATATATATATATATATATATATATATATATATATATATATAAATTTATGAAATTTTGACTTCGATTTATTTCACTACGAGATATATTTTATGTACAAGAAGCGATGGCAAAATGGATAGATGTCCCTTTTGTACTTGTATTCCGTTTACACCGGAATACAAGTACAAAAGGGACAGAAAGTTTTCCCTTCAGTGATATTACTATAAGATTTTGATAGGGATTTCTTTGACACGTGTCGAGTTAGGAAAGGAAAATGGTATCTTTAAAAGAATGTGATAAGCATTAGAGGTGTTTATCCCTTCACTCGGTGAGTGAGAAAATGCTAAAGTCAATAGTTTTATAGAGTTTGGGTAAAATTAATTATATAGAAAAGGGGAATTGGATCAAGAAATAAGAGAACACTTTAGAATAAAATTAATAGGGCTAAAAATTAAGAAAAAAAATGAAAATTAATTCCGTTTTAAGTCAGATTTTAAAATATCACACACACACACACACACACACACACACACACACACACACACACACACACACATATATATATATATATATATTCACACCCGTGCGTGTATATTATAATTTCATTTAATTTGTCTTCTAAAAAAAATTAATTTCCAAAGAGTAAAGTTCAAGCGTCTTTTTCACTGTTAAGCTGCATGGACTCAAATTTTGTCCACGCACTGAAATGAATTTGTTGTCTCTGCAAAATTCTTTATTCCTTAAAACTTAATTAATTCCAAAAGGTTTCTTAAAGTGCAATTTTCCTGCTCTCTCACTTCAAATTACCTTGATATCCGGTCATGGTTCGAACAAAAAAATGTTGATAATAGTTAAACATTGAAATCTTCTCACTCATGATGAAATAATAAAATATATTCGTTATAAACCCTCCATGTCTACATTCTTACACTAGATTTTTTTGACATATATGTAGAGTACTTATAAAGGGAGACAAAAAGATATATTCCTGATATTCTGTGTTACTAAGCTATGTCTTCCTAATATACTTCTGAATACATGCAGGGTTAGACTGATGTTAGCTTACTATATCTATACCACCTCATCTCCCAAAAGATAGCGATGTGTTTTTCTATAGAAGAAACGATACAAAAGGTGTTTGTCCTATATCTTAATATACTGCCCCAAGCGCTTATATTTTCCGAGATACTCATATCGTTAGTATTCGCAGCTCTCGAGATATTTTTCTTCTCGGCTTTTAGATGTTATTGTTAGAGTTCTTCTTCCTCTTGAAAAAAAAAAAGATATTGTTGTGAAGAAGCTCTTAAGAATGAAATGCAAGAAGGTTAGTCCTGCGGTCTCATCTGCGCAGTTTCTTCTTCTTTTTTTCTATCTTTTTTGTTAAAGACAAATATGAAAACTATGTATCTATCATTTCTATTTCTTGTATTTCTTTGGAAAGATAAAAATATTACATAATGTAGCAGTTACATAACTCTACTACTTTCTCTTTTGAGTCAACAGATAGCGGTACCTTATTAACATCAAGGTATATTTCTCATGATCCTTTTTAGTGTCATTATTAGAATGTACTATTATAAATGAGTGTTTTTTCGTGTTTATTTTGTCTTGTGAAATGTGGAACTTGAGAAAATAATTAAATAACTGTTCCTGAACCTCGTCTATTATTTTCATCTATCTCATAATGAAGTTACATAGAGCCTTTTCCCTACACAATTTTTAGAAATATTTCGTTTTCTGGCACTAGTTTAAAGAAATATGAGTAAATACTTTATTTGGTGCTAGTTTTATGTGAATATTTATGATAAACAATATCTGTCTGATGGATTCAGTATCCTTTTGGAGATATCTGATGGATTCGTGCATCCATTTGGAAAGGTTTTTAATATTTTATAATTGTAACATTATACCTCGAGCTCATTATGTTTTGTAGTCATTAGACCTGATTGCCTTTACATTGGTTTATAATTTACCATGTTTTTTTCCATCATAATATAAAAATATACTAAGTGCAATAGAATATGCACTTCATTTTTAAATTGACTTTTGTATTCGATATATTATAATTATCTGAATATTCATCAAGCAAGTAGAACATTATTTTTTCGTTAATAAGAAAAGTCTTGGATTTATATAGATCTTTTTTGTAATATCTGGTATATATAATAAGTCAGTGTACACAGAAGAAAAATCTAATTAAATCTGTACAATTTATAAGATATTGGATATTGCGATAAAATGTTTGGCAATTTGTACACTTTTAGAAGTAAAATCAATATTAAAGAATACAGTCAGATTTTTATGTTATTAAGATCGAAATACAACCTATAATTTAAAATGTACGTAATGGATATAACAGAAACTTATTAATTTCTCGTATTTTTAGGAATTTGAGAATCTCTATATTAGGATAAAAGTCGATGGAAGAATTGTTCATCGCTTTATTAACAAAACGAATCGATGTTTCATTCTTCAAAAATAAAAATGTCCCTATATTTTCTTCCCTATATAAAATGTCCCCCCAATATTTTCTTCGTTATTTTTGCAGCTTTTATTTCATTGTAGAATAATTCGTATTTAAAAAAATAACAAAATAAAATCGAGACTAGGACATGTATGAATTGATGCTGAAACTAGATACACCAGAGAATAAATTTTCTATGTTCCAAAATGAATTTTCTTAGTAGATGAGACAAAAATAAAATCGGAAATTTACATTCGATTCATGAATAAAAACTCTAAATGTATTTGTTATGAATCAACACTTCTGTGCTTTGCTTGATAAAGTGATCAATGTTTTAAATGGCTGTCAGTTAAACGTAAAAAAAATCGAAACTCTTTTTATTTTAGGATTTTAAATATTAAAAAAATAAATTTCAAATCTGCTATCGAAAATTCTATTAATCATGTGAGAACATTATATTTTTAACAGTTTAAATCGGTTTGAAAAGCTCCAGTTCAGTTCAAAACCAGTTTAACCGATTTAAAGCAATCATGTTATTATCAGATTATGCATGCGTTGATATTTAAAAAAAAAACGATGGGTTTTTTTTTCCCATCCCAAAATCGGCCGAGCTCCAAAACTTAATTCCAAGGCCAGATTTTTTTTTTTTTTTTTTTTGAGAAAATCCGGTTTAACCTTGTTTGGAATTATCACTGACAATAAAAAAAATCCTTTTTACCTCAAAATCGTTTGAGCTTAAAACATTTTTGACAGCAAGAAAAATTGAAAATAAAAATTAAAAAAAAAATCATATATATGTGTTCCTTCGGGGGATAATTTCTTACAACACATGACCTTTATTTTCTGCCTACGCATTTTGAGGCTTAAAACGCCCTAAATCAAAACAACATTATGTTCTGACACAATAAAAAAATTATACATAAATTCTGTTACCAAGAAACGCAGTAAAATGTAACTATTTCATTGAGTTAATTTTTTATTTCGATTTTAATATGCATTTGTTATTTAAAATGAAAATTACTTTTAAATGGGTTTTAAAAACTATGATATTTTAATCAATATACTTAAAATAGAGAAGATATATCATTTTAAGTTTTCCTTTTTCTATATATAGCGAAACCTATGTAGTATTTATACTAGATGCTTCCTAATCTAAATCTGATATTGATAAAACTGAATTTAAAACAAGTAGAAACCATAAAACTAGTATTGTTTAAGAGAACCGAATGATGTAGGCTTAAAACTCTTGGTAAATTTAAAATAACTCGTAGAATAAAGCCTTTATAAATGAAGAAACTTACCCTCTCTCCATTCGAGACTTTAGCTCCTAAACATGATCTATTGACGGAGGGAAAATTGTGCACAAAACTGAAAGCCTTTCTTAGGATCAATTTACCTTTAAAATATCCTCCCAGAACTTTGATGAGAAACTTTTCAAAAGATTTTCGGAAAAGCTCAAGTTATTAAGCCTAATCCACAGGGTGGGAAAGTATGAAGTCCTCTGGAATTCTAGGAGATTATTCACTTCGCAGGAAATCCATATGGATTTAAGCCAACATTAAATGTAAAACTTAGAAAAACTTTTTCAGTTTCTTCTACACGTCTTTTCTTTATAAACACTAATGCTGATTCTTTTGAATTAGAAGAATATTTTCCGTTTTTGGAAAATAAGAAATATTATTAAATTGCATGAATGTATCATTTTATCTCGTTTAAAACTTTAGAAATTACTTTTAGGAAATATGTTATTTTAGTTCATATATAAATATTTAAATATTTTAAAGGGGAAATTCTGGAAATTTTTGAATACTTTTTGGAATATTTATGACTTTTTATTTTGCTTTTTTCGTTTTACTGTCGCTTGTTTTGTTTACTGCTTTTGCTGTTTTTTTTTTTTTTTTTTCTAAAATTGTAATGAATATTTTTTTCTAAAATTGACTAAAATTCAGATTTTGCATTTCTTTCTGTAGAATTGAGTAAACATAGAATTCAGTTCCATCACATGGTAACATGCTGAACGATCATAACATCAGAACACTTTTTTTTGTATTTCGTATAGATTAATAATTCACTTGTACAATTCGTAAATATATAATGGTGCAGAATCTCCAATTAATTTTTTTCATTAAATTTTATATAGAGAAATTGTCTTAATATTTCAAAATAAATTATTCTGAATTAGCAAACATTGAGATATGAATTAGCTCACATATGAGCTTCTTTACATTTTTCCATTCTTATTTTATAAAAGGTAATTGCATCCGAGCATTTTAGTAATTTGAACTGTATGGTGTTAGCCCAATTCCACGATTGCCTTAAGACCCAAATCAGAAGTTTATAAAATGGCAATTTCATGGCTAACTTTACCGTAATTAACTTTTTAACTTATGCAAAGCAAAAATATTATAATCGTCAAAAAATTGAACTCGAGATTTTGATTGTTTGTCTCATACTTCTTTAACTCTAGAAAACACATCTTTAAAATTATGTATCTTAGTTTGTCAGTAAACACGGTAATTTAAAAAGCTATGAAGCTGACGGATGAAATTCGATACTCCAAATTTGTAGATTTTTATCAAATTCTGACCGAAACCTACTCAGAGGAATTCTGTTTCTCCGGTTGTCTAATATAAATTAACTCAATAACTACAAAGCGAAGATAGCTATATGAATAATATTTGATACACATGTGGTGAAAGTTTATAAGCCAGTTAACAGCTACGCTACATGAGCAATTGCTTTTGTATTGTGGTCATGTTACTGGGCTGCAAACCACAAGGTCCCAGTTTCTATCCGCTACGCACATAACGCATTATAAACATTCTCCAACTGATTTCTAACGTGTAGATATGTAACAAAAGTGAAACCAAACCCATCAAGGGATTTGCTGTCTGTCAATCAGTAATTTCTCAAGTATCTAAACGCGGTAACTTAACCAGTTAACTGTTTAGATCTTTTCGGAAAATGCGTATCAAAATTGTCATAAACATATACATATTATATAAATATAATAATTAAACAATTATTATATAAATATAATAATTGTCATTGAATAATCTCGTCATAACGCAAAATGTTGTATTTTTCCGTGACGAGTATACTCGTCAAAAATAGGTAACTGTTTAAAATTGCAATGATTTGAATATATGAAATATAGCATGTGATTTTGAGATTACAGTTCTGCGTCCAATTTCGGTTTCCAACGTTTGGAAAAAATGGTGTCCAAAATGCACGTTTGTGTTTCTAGAGTTTGTGTATCAATCGCATTCCAGCGATCAATCGCCAGTGATCGCATTATAATATGCTTTTCCGTTACTACTGCTCAGCAATGCTATACGTTTAATAATGCACAAATACATTTATCATTTAATACCGAGAAAAATTCGAGGCTATTGCTGCAATTAGTTTATTTTTTTCTACTTTACATTTAATTTTCTTATATAGTAAAATGTCGTCTTTTTTTTCTCTCTCTTCTCTTTCTTTGATAGTATGTTGGCATAGAGCTGGAATTTCAGCTTCGAAGTTTTCACAGATAGTTCAATATTTGATTGAGTTTGGTTCACATTGAATTTATTGCTGGAATTGTATTGCTTAGCTTTGATGCAATGTTGAATTTAGAGAATTCGAAGAAATTTTTCTTGTGAGGTTGATCAAAGCACGGCTACAATTAATGGTTTTAGATAGTACATACCTAAAGTTTATAAAGCACAATTCTTAGATGTTCGGAAAAATGCAATAATTATCAAACGTCATTTATGTGTAGTTATTAATATTTAAAACTGCTTTTACGATTAATTTGGCATTTCAAATCGGACCGTATTAACATATATTTTCAATAAACTAATTCGGGGGAAAAAAATGTTTTTTAAAGATTATTTACTGAAGAAAAGTTTTTTTTTATTTTTTATTTATACAACTTTTTTTAAATATAAAAAAAATTAATCGTTAACATTGTCAAAGTATTCGATATTTAAAAAATTATTTCTCGAATTCAAATATTTATTTACATTGAACTAAATAGAATAATTTACAATTATATCTTTCCAGTTCTTGCTTCTTTTTATACGAGTGCTTTTCATACGATATTTATACGTTTGAAATAATTCTCCATCTTTTTTCATATTTTACCCAAAGGGCTTAACATCGGGAGTCTACGAAACTAAAGGATAAATCCCACTGTCATACATCAGACATTTGTATAAATTTAGGCAAATCAGATATTTTTTGCTTTGGAACTTTTTTTTCTTCCAAGAAACAACCAAAAAATAGCAGAATAATATATAAATATATTTCTCCGAATCACTTAGCTTTATGAGAATTTATGCGATCTTTTGGATTGTTTTTATCTTCCCAGATCAGTAATGGGACTTGTTCCAGGGCTTATTTATTTATATTTCGAAAGGGAAATTTATTTGTTTCTCTGTAAAAATGATTTAACGATTCAAACAAAGTACAAAAAAAATAAAGTGAAACATATTTCTTCAGTTGTTTCTGTTTCTATGTTTTTTTTATCTCATGGTTTTTCTTAAAGGAGGAATCTGAAAAATATTTCAAAATGGAATAAAATATTAAAAATCTCTTGAGCTAGAATTGATGACATGAAAGTGAAAGATTCAACTAATAAATCAAGAATTCGAAACATACTTGATTCTCTTTTATACATTTTTTTTCTTCAAATCGAAAAAATGTGCTTTTTTCTCACAAAAAAATAAAAGAAAAGACGAAGGAATGAATCTAAAAAATGATGAACAAAAATTTCTCAAGGGCTGTTTTTCTCAGCCAGAATTTATCTATCTATAGAAAACTCTTATACATCCATATAATGGACATACTGACCCATTTCTAGTTCCGGCGGCATCATCTCTTCTTGGGAGTTTTTATTATTTCATTTAGGGCATGTTTTATGACTCTTTTTTTCCTTCAATTGGCTATTGTCGCCATGTTATGGAAAATATATTTTTACCAGCAAAGCTGTGACATTTGCCAAGTGGAACTTTCTCCCTAAAAATCTTATGAGTAACGATCTGAAATTGTGATTATGATACTAACAATACTGTCCATATTTAATGGTGCCCTGATAATGATGATTCACACAGGGAACTGTTTTCAAGCGACTGGTTTAACTCCAGAGCATCGCTAAAGAAAGGCAACCAAAAAGGGAAGATGCATAGGCCAAAAGTTGGCAAATGTCCCAATAGGAATTTTTTTTCCACCCTCTTGCCCGATCTAGTGGAGAAATGCCCAATTAATCATGTATTCTGTGTCGACAACTTGCAACAGTTCAACGCGTGCTTTAAAGAGGACACATAAATAAATCTTTTTGCAAGCTTACTCCAGTATCCAATTTAATTCCATTGATGCTTTCCTCGGAGCAATTTCAAGCTGGGGGTTTTGTTTGTTTCAAACCGGAATGATCGAGGGTTTTGGGTTTAGCGAAAATAAATTCGATGGATTTAAAAGACTTTGATGGATCACTTCTCATCAATAAAATTAGTTACTGAAGATTCGTCAGCATTTACAATGAATAAAAATGTTTGGATAAATAAAGGCTTTCAGCAAACTATTTTCCTTCTCAGGTTCCAGATTTGCACTGAATGCTTTTAATAGATTGTATTTATCAAGGTTTTCAATGAAAATTAATTCGATGAAAGAAGATTTTAATGGATTATTTGGCACCAATGAAATTAGTTGCTGAAGATTCATTAACATTTATATCATGTGGATTTGAAGTGCAGATAGATAAATTGTGTCCTAGACGAGTGCGTTAATTTATTTAAAAATATCCTTTTTCTTTCATTTATATTATTTATTTTTATTTATCTAGATTGTTAATGAAAATAAATTCGACGAATTTAAAAATGTCGGTTAATTATTTGTTACAATTAAATATAGTATCTGGAGAATCTAAATATTTATCTTTTGTGACAACAAACAGATGGGTTTGTTATCTCGATGAAATTTATTTTACGTTTTAAAATACTTTATTTTTATTGGCCTGAAAATTATATTTCCTCGTTTAAAACTCTCATTTCAAAGATCATTCTATTTCAGGTACCTCAAAATATTTAAACGCCCGAGTTGGGTTTTTTTCAAAGTTAAATATATATATAATATAATATCCTCCTTAAATCTGCAATGATATCCCGTGTTTTTATTAAAAGATGACTCTGTTTAGCTGACGGCTACTAATTAACTGCATGCTCGACCTTCTTTGAGAGTTCTGAATAAACTAATAACCCAATTGGCTGAGAGACTTTAACGAACAAAGCACGTGCCTCGGATACTCAATCAAGCACATTTAACAAAAAGGGGGAGAAATTTCGTGGTGATACTTCGTTAAGATCTCTTTAAATAAACTAACATACTCGTCTTATAATTTATATATCTACACTTCAAATCCACATGATATAAATGTTTGAATCTTCAGCAACTAATTTTATTGTTGCGAAACAGTGCATCGAGAATACATATTTTTACGATCAACTCTGTTAAAATGATAGATTTAAGCTAAATATGTATATTTCTTAACTATTGTTCGTCAAAGTCATGCAAGGTAATCGTTGTCTTCCAGGGGAAAGAAATAATATCTTTATTGAAGAGAATGTGAGAAAGTTTAAGGGAGACCATTCTCCTTGGTTTCCAAGATATTTCTAGATGATAACTCCATTCCTTATTTTATACATTTATTCTAACAGGCTTTCTTCATAATTTTTGAAAGAAAAAATAATTTGTGGTATGTTAATAGCATTAGAATAAGTTTGCATCCGCCACCTGATTATTATACTGTGTGGCTCTGACAAGATGGCGGTTGACTTTCCATCGCAGACAGATGAGTTTATTTACTGATAGGCAAGGAAACATGAAATGGAAATAAGTTTATATGGAAATCATACGGTTGTAATGAATACGATTGTATTGAATTTAAAGTATGTTAGCTACTACACATCACAGATATATAGGGTTGTCATAAAGTTTTTTATTGATTATAAGAAAATTCTTGTAAAAGAACAATTTTAAATAATATTGTTAAAATTTATACAGGAATATTCGTGTTCTTAATGTTTTTCAGTTCAAAATATAATACAGCTAATACAGAAAATAATGAATTTATATTCGGTTGTTATCAAAAGAATAAAATATTTTAAAAATCAATTGAATCTATTGATAATATAATATAGCAGATGGAGTGTCTGCTGTGACCACCTAAATATTGGGCAATATTTGATGGGAATTAAAATACCTAACTGGCATTCTTCGAACTACCAAGGATATTCACACTGAAATTTACTGACGTCAGTGGTTTTATTTATAATTTTATAAACGTCTTTACAATATACAAAACGGCCA
The DNA here is from genome assembly GCA_026543865.1 of Argiope aurantia. Taxonomy (NCBI): domain Eukaryota; kingdom Metazoa; phylum Arthropoda; class Arachnida; order Araneae; family Araneidae; genus Argiope; species Argiope aurantia. The sequence goes on from JAPMOR010093062.1 coordinate 18,143, forward strand.
TTTGTCAAATTGTAATAATTTTTTGCAATAATTTTTGTAATAAAAAAATCTTTGCTACCATCATGCATCTTCCACCCTCTGATTTCTAAAAATCATTTAAAGTTCAAATATTTAAAATTACTGAAACATCCAGGTTTATCTTTCAAACATAAGAAATTTCCAACCCCGTTTCCCCTGAAAAACTGCAAAGACAGTCCGTGTTCTGAAAAGACTATTATATAAAAAAAGAGATTCTCTTAGTTAATAACTATCAAGCAAATATATGCTCAGACACCTTTTTTAAAAAAATCCCCCTGTTCACCAAATTCACTTGAACGAGCGCAACTAACAAACAAAGTATACGCCACAAGTATTCGATCAATCACACTTAATGAAATTAAGAATAATTTAGCAGGAGTAGCTTGGCGACTTGGACGGGTTGCGTAGCTTCATTGTACGGCGATTGTAAGTTTTGCATATTGATACAATTTATCGAACATTGTAACAAAGTAAAATGTAGTCAGATCTCATAAGTTTTGATACACACGAGTAGTTTAACTTATTAAAGTAACACACATTTTAATAGCTATTACTTACTAGTTATATACTATACTTAGTTCCACCAGCTCTTCAAAGCTACGCTGTTAGCAGTTTTCGTAAATTTTGATTCCCATCTGAGGTTTATGACGTTGCACGGAATGATGATGAATTAAGTTGAAACGTTATTATCGCTTTATAAAGAGAAGCAGCACACCTCTAAGAAATAAACACCTGTAAGTATATAAATCTATCCAAATGTATGTATTTAGCTTTTCCTAGTGTTACAGTTTGGACGCATAACACCAAACGTATAGTTACGTTCATAAAGCAAAGTTCAATTCATGGAAAATAATTTTGCGGATATATGAAATCATGTAAGATTTAATCTTTCTGCCTCAAAAAATTATTTGTTAGTAAAACAATTAGAAACAAAAAAAAATTAAATGAAATCTACGATAGCAAATTTAAAGTTATCATGTGAGCACATTATTATTTTTAAGTCAATATTTGTCTTAATTAATTTAAGTCATTAACCAGTTTAAACCGGTTTGAAACAACAACAAGATTTCTCTATCGGTCTCTCTCTCTCTCTCTCTGCATATATATATATATATATATATATATATATATATATATAAACTTTCATTTCCAATTTTTCCTGTTGACAAATAAAGTTTTGGAACTCGACTGATTTTGAGATGAAATAACAGCTATAATGCCACATTTCTACGTCAAACTTTTAAAAACGCATCTGCTGTCAAAGAAGCATACATAATAAAACTGCAATACTGGTAAAAACAGGTAAAAAATATATGCGATTGAAATATGATGATGTAACTGGCCATTTATGCTTTATGCAATTTCCAGCTTCAATAAAACCTCCTAACCAAAACAAACATCATGTTCTCATATGATAATAATGTTAGAAATACATCAAAATTAAAATTATTCATTTATTTCAATTTTATTAATAAATTAAATAATTCATTTAGATGATTTAATTGAAATTATTCATTCATTATTCACTCCTATCCAGATTTTCCCACCATTCAGATTCCGTCAAAATCTCTCTTATCGAAATTGAAAGCAGAAATTCATATAAAAGCAGATTTCCGGTAATCTAAATAGCATGACTGGGCCGGAAAGCGTTAATTAAATGTACGTGTTGATATGAGAAACCATGTTGATTTTGCCTGGCTTATACACAGTGTTTCTATTGGTATATAAGGTAAAATGAATCTCATTCAGAACATATTCCAACAAAAGATGGTAGAAAGATTCAATTAAAATCTGTTAAGTATTCGACGGTAAATATAGCATTTTCATTTTGGATTCAAAACATCCGTAAGTAGTAACACTATTTAAAATCACTTAAATTCCTTGCAATTTATATTATCTCCCATTTTCAATAGCAGCCTTACAAAGTAAGGTATTTCCAAATGTTTTAAAAAGAAATAAACGCATTATCCCTCTCTTTAAGAAATGGATTTGGAAATTTGAACTGCATATTAGGGTCTATTATGTGGATGGTTTAAGCTTCTGTGAATAAATCTCCCTCTCTCTCTTCTAAAGTTCAATTAAACATTAAAATGTAATTTATTTATACTTTTGAGGAGACAATTAAAGCCTCGTCAGGCAAGCTGACTGATATTTGCTTGCGAGTAAATTAACATCAGTCCTGGTATTATGAAATACAAACAGGGCAATAATTATGAATGACAGTACTGCAACAGAACGTAAGTCGTGGCGTAATTAGATACGTTAGTTTGAAGTATCATTTGGCGATAAAAGTTTCATTTGGCTCGGAAAATATCCGCAGTTTTACTGCAGAAAATTAATTAACAAAGGTAAACTGTACTGAAAACTCATCTTCTTCAAACGATGTTTCAATGGGAGGAAGATTACGAAAACCGCGAATGCTAATTGGTGAATAATTCCAACAGTAGGGTTATTAAGAGTACTTTGTTTTCCGTAAAAAGTAAAAGTGTTTCCAAGTAGCTAAATTAATTCGAATATCTCGCAGAACTTGCCTTTTAATTTCTAAACTTCCCGCGGCTTTCGTAATTCTTTGCGTCAGAGGTAAATTTATTTTACTTGACTTTTGCAAGCTCCCCCAATCCCACTCCAGCCACTTCAGGGCATTTAAAACGTTATGCATCCATGTTTGTCTCTTCGGCAGAATCCATTTTTGGTCCAATAATAGCATTAGAATAGATGAAGATAACGATTAAACATTTTCAGTGATGCATAGTTTCATTAATATTTTTAACTGTTTATTTTTCTATTAATTTATTAATAAAACTATTCATAAACTGCTTTTATGATTTGCAGTTGGAAAAATATTTCTCGTACTGAAATAATTTATTTATACACTTTTATAAATATATAAGTCTAAATCTGAAAATTAATTGCCTTTTAAAACTTTTTTTATTACTTATAAATAGTTATAAAACATTTATTGAAAAAGGAAAAAAATCAATTTATATAAATTCAGTGTATTTAATTATATAATTTATAATTCCTCTAGATTAAATACCTCCTGGTTTGTTTTATAATATGATATGTTTTTCAGGATGAAAGAAGGGTCCAAAAATTAGGCTAACTAAATTTAACTACCATTTATCGAATCATTTCTTTATATAGAAAGAATACTACTTCAAAACTTTTCTTTAAAAATTTCTTTTTAATTGAATATAATATGCAAAAATATTCTAGCAATTCTTGAATATTTTAAAAATTGTTTCTTTTATGCAATCTATTTCTTTTTATTTCTAACTTTTTAAAAACTCTTCTTTACAAAAATTATTTTTTTCTCAATTTGTCATATATATCTGCACGCAAAAAAGTTTTTAAAGATAATTGTATTTTTTATAATTAATCAACTAATTATTTTATATAATCAATCTATGAAACAATAATTTTACTCATTGTTATCATCAAATCATTTATTTCACATTTAATATATCTTAGCTTGTTAGTCTCCGAACTTTTAGCTAGCAAAAATTAGATAAAACCGCAGCGCTATCTTGCGGGGGGATGGATAGTTATATTCGCTATAGTTGGAGATTTCTAGAAAAATTAAGCTGTCTCAAATTTCATACTTATGTAAAAAAAATTTACCATTTATACTTCAGATAATTAGCTTATAATGTTTCCACATAATTATTGCTCATTTTTTCTCTATTTTTAATATACCATTCGGATAATAAGCTCTCTTAGTGTTTATATTTTATTCAGTATTAGCTCAAGTATAGAATTCGTCGAAAACCCATTTTCGGCCAGATGATAAAATAATGATATAATATGCATTTCAAAGTGTCTTAAAACGATAGAAGAAAGTGTGTGCATTAAAATAAATGTTATTGCTGTCGAATTTTAGAACACAGTAGTTCGAAGTTTTAAAACGGAATAATATCTAAATAAATTTAATAATGTGAATTTTTTTAATCACGTTTATAATTATTTAACTCAATTCCATGAAACGGAAACTAATTTAACTGGATTAGTGAAAGTGAAATTAATTTAACTGAATTCAATGATATTGAAATTAATTTGTACCTAGCTACAAAATCTTCCATGTACCTCGCGTAATATCATTATCTAAGAATAAATTAAAAACATATGGTGGACGAAAAGTAACAAATTAATAATGTTTTTGAAATATTGATTTCCAAATTAATCCTATGAAATATCAATCTGCATTGCTATATACCCATTCTTTACTGAACCGAATACAAATTTACTGAATATACTCTTACTTTAAATCAAAATAACGTTTAATATTGGTAGGCAAGATCGAGCAATTTTCGAAACAAATAATTTAAAAATAATATTATAAACATTTAAAATTGCATAACAAAAACTGTCTGAAAAAGATTAGAACAATAATAATTGGCCGCAAGTTTCCTTAAAAATCATAATTTAATATTTTTATTTTTTATATAGAAATTTAATATAATATTTTATGCATTTTCTTTGTAATTGAAAATTATAAGAAAAAAAAATTAATTCTTTTACTATGTATCTCTAAAAATGAAAAAAGAATTTTTCACTATGTAATCTATATATTTTTTATTCATATATATATATATATATATATATATATATAAATCGTTAAAATCGTTAATTCGACCGTTAATCGTTAATTTAATCGTTAAAATCGTTAATTTGACCAATAATCCTACGCTCTCGTATGCCCAGACAGAGTGAATTATGCAGGGTGCATCGTTTTCGTATTCTTGTTGGATGTTGAATAATAATTATTATATAAGACATATAATTGCAAAAAAATGTATAGAAACACATAACACACATTACTTTTTTAGGAATTATATCATTGATATTAATTTTTAAGAATTATAACAAACCTACAAATATTTCAAAGATTTCTACCTGCTAAAAGATCTCCCTAAACCCACTTATTTATTATAACGAATCTTATTATTTTTTGGAGTATAAAGTTTTAAATTTCCTTATAAAATTAAAAATATTATTGATTAATTAATTAACTGAATAAATTATAATGGCTAATTAAATTATAAATATTGTTGATGCTTTTCCATAATTTATCACGCACACCTGTATGTAAAAATAATAACACATTACATAATAATCAATAGATTTCATAAAGCATAATACATAGAATATTATTGTTTAATTTTTCTATTATTTTTAGCTTTCTTTTTACTAACTGATTTGTATTATAATAATTGGATTTTTTACACTGTTTAATTACAGTTTCATTTAGTGCTCTTAATATATGAGAATAAAAAGAAGTACAGATGATTCTGCCAATTTTTTTTCTTTGCTTCTGTAATATAATTTCTTCAAAGGATATTATTGTTCTCTTATTTAGAACGTGTATTCCAATTTCAAACAATTAATCATCAAATATAACCGAAAGAAGCGTTTTTTTTTTTTTTTCATTTGAAAAATTGTCTTCCTCTTTATTTACTTTTTATTTATTTTGCATTAATAAATATAAAAACATTTTTCTGTTAATTTGATGAAAAGTAAATTGATTTTTTAAAATATTTTTTGAACTTTTATTTTTAATTTATAATTGCTTTAGTAAATATTATTTAAATTTAAAATCTGTAATCTTCAAATTCACTATAAGGTAGCGACACTAATAAAAAATGAAAACTAAATTGAATTCATTGATTTTTTGAGGATTTAGTCCTGAAAGATATTTAAAAAGAGTGCTTTTTTCGAAAATGTACAAGTTTTAGAAATTGATGATGCCAAAACAAAAGTAAGTGAGTAAAAAAAAAACGATTATAGAATTCCATTTTTGCAAACATCACGTAAATTAAATAAATCTTTATTCATATGCATTAGAAAGTGAGAAAGCATATAATTTACGAAGCATATTATTTTATTATAAATAATTTATATAGTTTCCATTTATATTTTAACACGAGATGTCATATATTAAACCAAAATTTATTTTATTTAATTTTTTAAAAATAATTTTTTATCTTTTTAGTTTATAAGATTAAAATTAATTTCATTAGCATTTAACATATATTCATCGTAGGGCCGGGATAGCACTGTTGGTAGGGCGTTGGATTCGCATTCCTTGGGTTGTGAGTTCGAACCCCACCGGGTGAAGATTTCCCTTGGACGTGGTGGCTGGTGCACGTATAAATATGTCTTCACCACAAAGTGCTCCATGTCGAGACAATGGGGGTACTGTTTCAAAGGTAATCATTATCTCATTCAGGTAAAAATTACGATCTATGGATGAGTGAATGAAATACATGAATAAACTCCACCCCCTAAAAAAGCTTTTGAAATATGAATAGCTAAGACGTATTCTTGGCCCTATATGGCAGTACTAAAAACCAAAAGACGCCCCCTCAACTTAAAATCGCTGACTTCGTCACCGGCCTTGTCTATGACAAGTGCCATAAGAAAGAACAACACATATTCATCGTAAAGCAATGTACATGCAAAAAAATAAATAAATAAAAATAAATAGAACAAATTTATATCACCTAATATAATGCTTTTCCCCCTGACAGTTGAAAACGATTTAATAAAAGATTACTGGTTATCCATTTAAAAAAAATAATAAATTTTTTGAATCGCGAAAGAGTTACTTAGATTGCATGTAACTGCTTGAAAATGTTAACTTAATTCCTAGAAATGCCAATTTATATTTGAATTCTATTTATGTTTTGAAAGCGGAAAAAATTTATAAGACAGTCTAAAAATATCAAGGTTTTAAAGTAAATGAAAATATTTAAATATTCTAGAAAATTTATAGAATAATATTTTTTAAAGCAGTTATTTACATTCGATTTATGTAGTTACTAGCCGCCTTTGGCGACCAACCGGTTCGCCAGTATTACCGCTCGCTATAATTTTCAATTAAATATTTTAAGTAACTGGTCTCTTAATAGATTCTCAAACAAAACATTTTTAATCTTCAAATTTTGATAGTCATACCAAACTTATGCTGTTGTTTAGATCGTTTCGTTCAATTTACTCTATATATTTTGCTAATTTGTTGTCATTTCCGGTAAAACTTCAACTTTACTTTAAAGTGGAAATGATGAAGTTGAAATTAATATAAAGATATTTTTTAGTAAAATCAAGCGTTTTATTTTATTTATCACCTTTATTGTTATTTATTTATTATTATTATTACTGAATATGAGTATTGCAAACAGAATCGCTCGGTATTTAAGTCTTATGTGAACTACAAAATATTTTTCATAATTTATGTAATATCTCAAAGAATAATTCAACAAAAATTTCACAGATTCAGCATAAATTTCAGTTTTTAGTTTTGCTTTCAAAAGGATTGAAATAAAATCAATAATAATATTTTAATATATAATTTAATATATATAATAATATAAAAATAACTCAACATTTTCATAATCTTAGGCCAATTAATCTTGAAAAACCTGCGCGCTGATTTTCTTTGAAACGATCGATGGAAAATCTATTATTATCCTTTGTTTATTGAATAGTGATATTCAAATTCTCATAAATCAGTCAGTTTAAGTGATTGATTTAATTGATTGGAAATTAACTACTTTTATTTAAAATATTAGTGTTTCAAGAACATTTTGTTATTCGTGATTTCCACAGCAGAAGCTTTATGTAAAATCAAAAATTATTTATTTATTAGAAAATTTATTGAATCAAGTTACATAAAATATAATCATTTTCCCTTTAAACCATTTTAGCAGATCTGCGTCTTACTAAAGGTTTACAAATCAGCTGTGTGGCCCTGATTTGAAGGGATATCCTGTTCATATTAAACAAAACTTGCCTTAAACGAAAACTGATTTATTGGATTAATAATATAGAGAGAGTAAAAGATCATAAAATACATTTTCTTGAATTTATTTTTTAGAAAAAAAATAATACTTCTTATTTGTTTCATTTTCTACAAACGATTTCATTTCCAAAAAGATTTAATTTATTTTTAATTGGAGCTTTAATCAATGTGATGGCAACGCTAAGAAAAAAGCTATTTTTTCCCATGAATGCGAAACATGCTCGTGCAGCTTAAATTTTATTTTTAATTTGTACGAAAAGAATTGCTGAAAAATATAGTAAAAATATTTATTTAAAAATTCATTAAAAATAGAAATTTAATTTTAAGGTTAAAACATTGGTATCATTTAAAAGATAAATTTTTGATCTTTAACTTGATGTAAAAATCTTTTTTGTGCGGTAATATTTTCGGAAGTTATAGCAGAAACACGCCAAAATTTCGCTTAATTTTTAAATAAATAAAATTCTAACTAAAAATTCGAAAAAATTACCTCCAGGTGCACATTTCCGGCCTCCAAGGTATATACATGCCGAATTCGGTAACTGTAGGTTGAATGCTCTGGCCTATAGAGCGCCAACACACACACACACACACACAAACACACACATTGAGCTTTATTATAAAAATAGATAGATATAGATATATAAACTTACTTTTATTTTGTTATTTATTATCGGTGTATATTTATATCTATATATCTATTTATTATCGATTTAATTACTCTGCTTTAAATTCCTTAAAATATTTATACAGAGTCTATTTCTTTTACACATATATATTTTTACACTGTATGAAACTTAATAGCTTTTCAAAATAACCTAAAAATAAAAAAAAGTTATTATTGAAATTTAATTTAATATGTTATCTTCGCACATTAATGGAAGACATATTTCCCCATCAGTCTGAAAATCTTTGATCCTCTGAATGATGCTAAAATAATTCCCACAATTATTTTTATTTACTTTGCATTTAAAAGTTACGTAGTTACAGTCAATCGTTCACATAAAATTATGGCATAACATTCTTTATTATATGAGAGTAAATAAGTATTTTGTAATTAAATATAATCAATGCTGGTTTAAAATTAAGGTTTATAAAGTGTATATTATCAGAAAATAATAAATAATCTAAAATTCGTAAGATTTTAAAGATATAATTTAATGTCATAATGTCTTATTAAAAAGAATTATATATTTGGACAAGTTTTCATAAAAAATTAAAATTGCATATGTAATAAATAAATCGATTTCAAGATGGAAAATTCCTGTTTTAAATAAAATGTAAGTAATAATAGTAATAATAATAATAATAATGCTAAATTGATATTCTCCATCAAATTGAATCTGCGATAAATTAACTACCTTACAATTTTGCAATATTTGCTTACTCAATGTTCTAAACATAGTGAATTAAAATCTATTTAATCCATTTCAGTTCCCTATTTTTAAATAAAATTTTTGTGTCTTAGAATTGAAAATAGATTTTAGTAAAGTGTTAGAATAATTTTTTTTATAAGTTTTAATTCTTAAGTCTTTTCGCAGTGAAACAACTGAACATTTATAGTGTTTATTTGTTCTCTGAAATGTAATATTCACAGAAATTGTACTTTAAAGAAAGTTGAACAATAAAGCTATATAAAATATGTATACTTCAGACAAATTAAAATAGTGCTAAATTATATGACAGTGAAATGCCACACAAAAACGGCACATAATTTTTAATATTTATTAAAAAATTTCATATAACGACGTGTATAGTAATTCTAGATATATATTTCACAAAGAAATACTTCTTACTTGTCATTTAAAGTATATGCTCAAAATCTTTCATAATAAATTGAAATTGCCAATGTACGTGTTACATTTACTTTTCTTAAATAGAAAATAAATATGTCCCATTAATTTTATTTTCAACAATCTAAAACTCTGCTTTATTATTTAATATATTCTATAATTTTATGCATCCTTTCTATAGAGTCTTATATCTCACCACAACAAAGCGAAAATTACCTTCAAATGATGCCTCAAAGGACTTTCGAGCATTTTAAAACTCTTTAATCTTAGTATAGGAGACGGGAATTCTTTAAAGAAACCGCGGAATGCGAATTTAAACTGAATCAAACTGACACACGTGCTAGATCTGCCTAAGCCCCCAGAAAGCCCTATCCATCAGGATAGTTCATGGTAAAAGATGGCCGATCTCCAGTGGTTTGACAAGTTTACCCTTCCTCGTGATCTCCCTCTCTCTGTGTTGGCTACATTCGTTTAATACGACAACGAGTTCGAGCTCTGCATCCAGCAGATAAGGCAGTAAAATCAGAATGCAAATCCGCGAAAGACTCATTTGCAATTCAGATGTGCATCGTGGTGAATCTTCCTCCATGGGAATTTCCATACCGGTCCCCCATACATCTCTCCCATCCGATGTTCCCACACATACCCCCAACCCACATCTAGTGGTACACAACCACAAAAGTTGCATGGACGAGAATTTTTCCATCTTACCTCCAGCCCAAAACCGTTTCTAAACTTGTTTGGTCAAAACTGCTGATATACCGTCGATAAATTTGGTGCGTGTGGTCTTTCAGTTTTAGTTCTATACGGGCCACCGCTGCTCTGGCTGGGGGTATAGCTGCAATTTTTTCTTGTATGATGTTTTTTGGTTCG
>JAPMOR010093072.1:0-30617 GCA_026543865.1 Argiope aurantia
AGATTGGTGAAACAGTACATTTAATCTTTCATCGTTTCAAGTGAGTTTCAATAATAATGAAAACTTCCATTTCATATCAAATTTTATAAGCACCATCATCAGAATTTTTCAGTTAAAATAATGACTTAGGAAGTATTGGCCAAATACAGCAGTTTGGATTTAATAATCACACGGCTGAATAATTTGAGCGTTACATGGGAATACTTTTCTTGTTAAACAATAGACCGTAATAAATATATGAATTGAAGTAGAGTGTTGTATAGTTATCTTCTGTTTATTTTTTTATAATGTTTCGGAAAGAAAACTTTCATCTTTTCGAACTTATTAAAACTACACACATTTGATCTATAAGTTTTAAAAGATTTTTTTGGAGGAGATCTGTCATAAATAAATTTTATATTCTTATTATTTTTATATTCCTTTTTTCATTTAAGAATTTGATAGTATGTATTCGTATTATGAATTAAGCAGCAGAGTCGATTCTTGCTTACGAGATGCACTTCTCCTGTTTAATCTTTGAATCTTTTGCGAATCTTGCAGGACAAAAAAAAAATTGTTAAAGGTTATACGAGAATCAATGATCTGAAACAATTCTATTTATGCTTCATCCTGAATTGAGTCAATATTGCTTTTGTCTTTACGGTAGCAAGGAATATTAATCAATAATGTAACATCTTTAAACCCAAAGCTTTAATACATAATACAATGTAAACTATTCCTAGCAATATAATGTTTAATCTGCGCAAATAGAGTTATTGATGCTAAGTTGGTCAATCAATTATTCAAACTAACTATTACAGCTAACGGGTCTGAACGCAGTCCTGATATGCACCGTCCTTTCACGCAACTGGCCATTTGAAGGCACGCTGCCCCGAAACAGGGTTCAAATGATAACTGGATCTTCATTAAATGTCGAGAAAATTCAGAAATAATGCACGTTAAGTTATAATGTAGTATCCCCAATATAACTTATTATTTATTACAGATGCATACAAAAAAAGTTTCTTCTGTAGTTTCTTCTGTTATTAGTTAAGAATAATTTATAATGGTGAACATTTGTGAAATAATTTAATTTCCCCAAATTTTTTTTCATTCGTTATTGATCTTATTTCGATTAAAAAGAATCTTTTAGATCGTTATACGGATATTAGATGAATTTTATACAGATGTAAAAAGTCATGAATAAATTTTAAAAGTCAGTTTAAATCGGAGTAATTTGAAAAAAATGCAAACGCAAGCTATTTTACAGACTTTTTGAGGATTCGGAATTTCCCCATATCCTTCGCAATTTTTTCCCATACAAGCAGATCTGCATCTACTTTATTTAGATCTCTCTACCCTCCCTTTGCACCCGGAAAAATAACTCGACTCACAACTATCTATCTAACTCGAGGACTTTTTTACTGCTCAGAAAAATAAGTATAAATAATTATTTTAAGTTGAATGATCCCGAAAAAAAAAAAGAATCTGCATTCTCTTAACACTCTATCGGTAACTTTAACAATCAAAATTAAATAAATAAATAAAATATCAAAATGTCGCACCATTTTTAATGGTGCCTGGGAGGAGACTTCGAGTGAAAACGGTTAAGTCATTAGAATTTCAATATCACCCCCCCCCCAAAAAAAAATAATAGTCTTTGTTACCTGTAATACATTAGTATTTAGTTTTGATCTTCTCTCCTTTTACATTACGGTATCATGTACAATAGCTAGGCTTTTCTAATAGTAAGGGAAAATAAAAATAGATTTTGCCATGGATGGTCATTAAGTAACAATACGTTCTTTTTTCCCTTCAAAGGAAGATTAAAGTATTTCATCGAGTAGTCTACAGAATATTTTTACACACCAACATATTTTATATCACATTCTGAATTTAGTGAAAAAAAAACTTTTTAATAATTTTTTTGGGAAAATCATACTCTCTGCTGTCAAGCCTCGAACTGATATGTCTATGCATTGCTATACTTACCTAAAAGTGAAATTACTGTTATTGATGAGTTTCAAAATGAATGACTTTCTTCAGAAAATGTTAGTAGTCAGCGGTTGTACTATTCAATATTCATATCACATTACTTTACAGAAAATACATCGACAATGTAACTGTCAGACCATGTAAAATAAATTATAACGAATACTCTTTCTTTCGCTTTAAATAATGCCTTCGTTATATTAAATGCATTTCGTGCCTACTGCATTAGATTTCATCTTGAAGGGAGATTGTAAAATGCAGATCAAATGCTCAAAGTACAATATTATTAATACTTTAAGAGGTTATTACTGCTTTGTTATCGTATAACCTCTACTATTAATAATAAAGATGAATGCGTGTCTTAGCCTACTACCCAAACAGTTCGGTCTACAGCTACTGGACTTGGCACAATATACACTTTAGAGAGTAGGAATGTGCACTTCGAAGAGATTTGTTTATTTGAAATCTTCATTAGAATTTTAATTCACTGATGTTTTTTCGAGATAATTTTAGAAAATATTACAGATCAAAAGATTATCTATTGAATGATACTAACTTAATAGTCGTACAAAATTTTGTTGAATTTTGGCAATTTTTTAAAAGGAAATTTCCTTATTTCCAACAGCATTGTTGCCCTGAAGTTCAGACTTCTTTCATTGTTTCATCAACTGCTTTCATTTCAATTGGATCCGGTAATTTTTTTCTCCATTAACGAAAGTTAAAGAAGAAGGAATTTATTTAATATTTGTGCAATCTATGTGACAGAAAGTCACAATACCCAGAAATTTAGAAGATAGATTAGCCGAAAATTTTCACTTTTAATAGCGCTGTGATATTATGCAGCTAACACCCACCAGAGAGGTTCATGCACACAGTAAAAAGAAATTTAGTAAGACATTTAAAATAAGAGGCCCTTCATGTCAGATAATTTGGCGGAACCATGTACATGTATATAAATCAGATTTATCTGATATTAAATATAATCAATATTCCTGCAAACCAGCTGGTTGTCTGAGGGGGCTAATTTAATAATAAATAATTTTGGTTATCATCTTCCTTTAATAATGCAATACTCTTTGTCTTTTTCCTGCCCGCATGTGTTTCGTCTCGTCATCTAAGAGCAAATGACTCGGTCTGATCGGAACAATAGGCATCCGAAGAAAGTGTAATGGTTACGTTGGCAGCATTCGCCAGATGTCTTGAATGGCAGCCTGCGCAGTAAGTGATGGCTTTTATGTTCTCATTAGTTCCCGCATTAGCTTCCGTGTATAGTTAAGGATAACATATAATTCAATTTATTTACGTATCTTTTTTGCTTAGTCTATTGATGTGGATAGTTAAGAGTACTTACTCTTAGTAGCTGTAAATCGAAAGAAATTTCAGCTCTAGATTTCGATTTTTCTGTCAATTCATTTTGGTTTCTTATTCTTTTCCTATTATGTAATATGTCAAAACAGTTATGTTATATTCAGACATTTTCTGAGTCACAGGGTAGTATTTACAAACTTTAAATATTTTTTCACCATCGGAGATATCCCCAGTTTTTTGTAAACAAGTAAACTGATATCGTTTTCGAATACTTTGAACTGTATAGAAAGGTGGGCCGAAAAAATGAAGATTTCTTTTTCTTGTCGTCATTTCGTTGAAAAGTTGAGTATTGGTAAAAAATATATCGAGAAAAAAATTAATAAATCAGATCTTTCGCCTTCGCATGTGGCTTAAAAGTCTTAAAAGATGCAAAAAATGATGAATGTATGAGTGTTCTCATAAATTTTTTAAATTTTGAAATTTATTTCTCCTTCTTCATTATAGATTTAATTTTAAATGTTGAACTTCTTTAATATAATTAAATGTTGCATATCAAAGTTGGTTTATAACTCTCGGTTGCACATTTCATCAAAATAAATAAAATTGCTAATGAAAAATTAAAATCATTTAATTAAATGAAATTATTTAAATGCACAACTTTTAATCCTTAAATATCACTGTCATCTTCACTCACACTCTTGACAAGGAATTAAAATATCTCGTTGTATATGTAAGGTAAAAATCCCCACCTTCCATTATTTTCTTCATTTGTGACAGTACTACTTACTCAACATTAAATTCGAAACACTGAACTTATCATTTGTAAGCTAAGAGGGAATAATAAGAGTATAGAAATTGAAACATGTTGAAAAAGTTCTTCAACTACTAAAGCATCTTTTCAATAGATAGACAATTAAAGAAAAAAAGTGGCTTTTTTTGTTTTAATACCAACTGAATACTTTATTTGCTAATGTTATTTTTTTGTTTTAATACCAACTGAATACTTTATTTGCTAATGTTAATTCCTCAAAATATGACAATTTGCTAGTCGAGTCTCGTAGAGTGACAATTTTTCCAATACATTTTATAGGTTTTAAGACAGCTGAAGAACTGAAAAAGTACTTTTGATCTTCCCTGAGTAGCATATTAATTTTGTATTATCCGAGTTTTAGCTGGGCCGCGGTGGCCTGGTGGTAAGGTCTCGGCTTTGTAACCGGACGGTTTCAGGTTCGAGACTCGATTCCACCGAAGAGCCGTCTTGTAAGGGGGTCTGTTGCACGTTAAATCCGTCCTGACCAAACTTTCTCCCGCTGGCGTGGTGTGGTGTTTAGAGAGGTGTGCCAGCTCAGGTGTCGTCCTCGTCATCTGACCGTGGTTCAAAATTAGGAGGTCCATCCCAAAATAGCCCAAGTGTTGCTTCAACTGGACGATAATATAACTAAACCAAACCAAGCCGAGTTTTACCATAATCAAATTTCTAAGTACCAACTATTGAAAAGAAGCAATAAAATATAAGCGACATTTTTTAGACATATCAAGATGTGTTAAATGTCTTAAAGGTCTTTTGGTTTTCGTTTCCTTGTGTATTCTTGCTACTCTTTCTTGCCAACAAATTATTTTTTTAAAAATTTGCAATGTATTATCACGAAAAAAATAAAATAATTTTAAGTGACCTTTTACCATGTATCTAACAATCTTAATTTACCGATACTATAATGGGCGAAGTTTACAGTAATGATTAATAATTATAATTGCATATTGAAATAATATCGCATAAATTTTGTTACTTTACAGAGATTATATGACGCGAAACTATTGGACGATTTTGTTAACATAAAATGTGATGCTCTTAAAAATAACTGATATTATAATAAGCAGCCAAAGAGACATGCAAAAAATATATGAAAACTGTCGATTTTTATCGCTTTGAAGCATTAAAAGGAAATATATCATTCAGTTTTTTTTCTCTCGTTTAGTTTCCGTACCTTAATGACAAGAGAAGAAATTACTTTTTTTTTCCTTTCATTCTAATGCATAGACTATTACTCATCATATCCTTATGCAGGATATATTTTCATCACTAAAATGACTATGTTCGACACTTCCATAAATGATTGTAGCCTGAATTCGAATTCTGTAATTTTGTGCTGTTGGACACTATATGATAGCTTATAACTGTTTGTTTTACACATATTTCACATATATATTAGAGTTCACTTATAGGTTTATTAATTTTCTTTACATCACTGTAAAATAAGTATAATTTTTTTATTTTTCATTTATTAATTATTCTTATCAATATAAAAGTTGCAATTTCTTCTCATGTTGTACATATTGATGCAAAAATGCAGCTATTTTCTATGAAATTCTGTGGAAATATTATATAATATTTAATTTTTCAAAAACTATAAAGAAAGAACAAAATCAACATACAAAAAAAAATGCACAGAAGTCTCTTATAAAGCTATTCGCTTTTTAAAAAGCTATCCAAATATCAAATAAAAAAAGTCAAAAACTGAATCAGCAATGAAAAAATTGAAAGCAAAACAGAAAGGAATTTAAAGAAAACACGAAAAAATAACCGAAATGAAGAAAAGTACGTTTATCGAATTTGTGTAAATTTAATTTTCTTTTCTTTTGAGGATGTTGATGTCAGATAGTATAAAGCAAAAAAAGGACACGGTAGAAGCAATGAAAAATAATTTTGAGTACCTCTGCCGAAAAAATAATTTATATCTCACTGCTCGGAATATCTAAGATATTGGGAGGAGAGCCGCTTGCAGCCCGCTTCTTTTTTCCGAACAGAGATAGATCATATCTGTCTCTTCATTTCCCTTTTTTTAATTCGGCAGTTTTAAATAAATCATGACTGGAAAACGGAAAAGAAAGAATTTTTCTTCTGCAATAATGAATATTGGTAAAGTTAAAAAAAATGAATGCATACAAAAAATGTGATTCTATATTTATTTTTTTTTAAACACGAGAGAAAAGTGTTCTGTTTAGATAAATAATTTCAAAAAAAGAGATCAATTCACAGTTATTTTTGTATTTCGTTGGAATGAAACAAACAATGCTTTTTAAGGCTACAATCCTTTTTCCGTTTTAGTTAACTTTTTGTGACTGGGACGCATTGACCTGGTGGTAAGGTCTCGGCTACAGACTTCGGAGAGGCTCAGGTTCGAGACTCGATTCCACCGAAGAACCTTCTTGTAAACGTTGTCTGGTGCACGTTAAATCCGTCAGAACTGAACGTCCTCCTGCTTGCGTGGAAGCTTGGAGAGCGGGGTGCCAGCTCAGGTGCCTTCCTCGTCATCTAAATTACGAGGTCCATCCTAAAATACCCGTTATATTGCTTTAATACAGGGCGTTCATATAACTTACTTTCTGGCTACTTCAACAAGTAAAAGATTTTGATTTCGTTAAATCAATCTAATTCAAAGCTCAAGAAAAAGATAAAAATATTTATTAATTTTAATTCAAAGTATAAAGTTATTTGTTTTAAATTTGAAATTAATGTATGAAATAAAGTATTATTCATTCTCTTATGTAAAAGATTTGACTTCCCTTTTGAAGTTTTCTCAACAAAAGAATTTTTCTCTAGTTCTAGATATTTTAAGTCACGTGATTAAATACTCAGTTTTTCTGCTTCACAGAAAAATGAAATTGATGAAAGGTTTTCAAAGATGCACGTTTCACTTAACTATTCATCTCATTATTTCTAACGTTCACTATTTTATTCTTCATTAGCTGGTACCCAGCGTATTGTTACAGCAGAAGAAATAATTTTGGAAATATTGAAATTTTGAAAAAGCTGTCTTGTTTAATTAGGAATGATAGAAAGATGTTTATTTTCTTGTCCACAATGAATACATTCATAGAAATTGAATGATTTATAAAGAAGACGTATAAATAATATTTTTTTGCTTTAATATTTAAGTATACTTTAGGGTAGATAATATTTTTTTGTTTCAGCATAAACAAACAAATTTCATTATGGTCCGACTCGTGAGTATCCAACATACAACTGGCCATGTGAAAAACATGGATTTTCTAGATTCAAAGCAATAAGTTGGTAAAGTGTTTTCACCAACAGATGAACGGTATGACAACGCATAAGATACGAACAACCGAAAATAATAGATATAATATAATAGATATAATAATTGTACTGCGCCTATAATCTTCGCGCAATTGCAAACAGTAAATTGGCAAAGTTTTATCGTAATCGGAGGAAAAGAACAGCAGTGCATAAAATACGAATAAACAAAAATTCATTTTTATATATTAGATTATTTGTATTGCATGTTACCTCGATCTTCAAATTTATAATTAAATGGAATTGCTCTATTACATTTGTCCAGATCTCCAAGTCGCGCTTGGGCTTAGGTATTTATGTTGGATTTGGATATTAATTGTTCCGCTTGTGATTCAGCATTCTTATTTTTCCATTTGACCGAAAACTGGGAATGTCATTTCCTTTTATTTGTACTATTCATGAAAAACAAATCTTTGGAAGCATGGTTATTGAAGCATTCTAGAGTTCTGAATATCTGTCCCGTTTTATGTTCTCCATGGAAAAACAATAATTTGATTTTTTCAGCACTAATTATTAGTAAATCAATTAATTTTATTAAATATTTATTCGATAAAGAGGATAAAGAATTTAAGACGAATAAAGTTTTTAGGATTCCATTGTATCTGTAATAATAAATATGAAACCAAAAGTTTAAAAGTAAGAAATAATTAAAATCGAAAACTTTTGATTCCTCATGCTTTTCAATTCCTTTTAGCTCCAGCACAGTCCCTCTATAACTGATACATAACGCTTCTATGCAAATGGAATAATTTAGGCAGGTAAAAAGTGCAATAAAGGAATTTATACCATTGATCGAGTTTATTTAT
Organism: Argiope aurantia; assembly: GCA_026543865.1. Taxonomy (NCBI): domain Eukaryota; kingdom Metazoa; phylum Arthropoda; class Arachnida; order Araneae; family Araneidae; genus Argiope; species Argiope aurantia. The sequence goes on from JAPMOR010093072.1 coordinate 8,182, forward strand.
CTTGGATACTTTTCAAGTTTGTGGGACTTCTTTCAAATTTTCCTCTATACCACTCTATATTCAAATCTTTATGTATTTAATTTCCTGTATATAATCAGAGTAAGTTAGATTCCCCCTGTTATCTGATGGATCACATAGATCTTGAAATCAAGTTGATTTCATGCTGAAATCGCGATTTTGTGACAGAAAGGGTACAGGTTAAATAATCAATACTGTCCAAAGATCACCACTTATCCGGATCTATTCCTCTTTAAATCTGTCATGGGTTTTCTTTTGTTGTGAGGAACTGTAAAGTAGTTTTCACTCAGGAATCATCCTCTACATTTGACCACGGTTCAAAATATCAAGATGCCATGGTAATAGAACCAAGAAGGAGAGAGCAAGGAAGATGTTGATGCCCTGGATGGAAGTTTTGGGGGCTGCCATGGGGACAAAAATATTAATATTAAGTGTTAGGATTGCTATTCAAGGCTAAATATAATAATTAGGTTTAAAAATAATTCTTGTTTGCTTCTAATCCAAACGCCAATGCTACTCATACAAACATCTGCACCATAGCATTAAATTGTTACATATTCAAATTTGTATAATTGAGTTAGGTATCCAAAAAGGTTGTCAACAAAGTTTAAGAATAAGTTCAGCATATATGAATATTTTTTTAAACTGGGACAGGGAGTAAGAGACGCCCACAGTTTCTACTACAGAGGGTTCTTTGCTTGTGAATTAAGCGAAAGAAAAGATACACCGATTGAAGAATACAGCACGTATTTTACGGAATGAAAAATTTAGCATAGAATAACAATCTAATGGTATAAATAACATCCATAGTGTGTTCCATCTATCACTGCAAGTGTCGTGCTGTGAATGACATGTAATATTAAAATTTATTCAGCTGGATTGTTATACTGATGCAATTTTGTTCATGAATCTTGGGTTGATACAAAATTTGTTATTGATCTTGTGATGAACTCTTTATCGATGTATCCTTTATTTTTACTTGATTCACTGGCAAAGATTTCCTATAGCTTGTCTCCCTCCTTCCTTGCCCTCTTTATCATTGTGTCTCTGATCTCATGTTCGATTTCAAAAATAATTTGACAATGTACGCCTGCTCTACATTAAAAATTTGTACACAACTTTTCCGGTTAGGAAGTTCTGCATCATTCACATTATGGCTGTATATCTAGATGTAATATCTCTAATCCGGGTAGATATTTTACTATATAGTGAATAAAATATGTATTGCTAGGTCTAGAAGTCTTTCTCTAGTATGCATTCTCGATCTAGAAGAAAATTTTTGATAGTAAACCTGAAAGATCCTTTACCCTCAATTAATGCGACAGGATTACACAATTTTTAAATATTTTTAATAGTATAGTAAAGCTTATTACATAGCTGTTAAAAATGTGATATGGAACAATTTCAATTAAAAATAATTTATTGTGATTTGTTACGGCAACTATTAAAAAATTCTAAAAGAAAAGAAATGAAGGAGGATTATCATTTAAGTTATTAAAATTCCGCGATGGAATTTTTTTAAAAATAGGCATTTTTTATTAACTAACATAGTTTCTTAATTGGGCCTTTTCTCCATGCTTGATTTGTATCGAGTACATATATAAGAACTGACCATGTATATAACAACTCCTGTAACTGGAAAATAATTATCTGGATTTTTAATTTTTCTAATGACTTGAAATTTTTATTAAACTATTTGAAGCATTCGAAGTTGAGGACTATATATTTTTATCCACAAGGTCATGTATAAAAAAATTATTTAAAAAAACAAATGAAAATAAATGAATATATTTTGTAGAGCGAAGATCTTTCTAAGATAATAAATCCTAATGGCTTGCGGAAAAGAAAGTTCAGAAGGTTTTAAAACGAATTTCCAATCAAGGAATTTTTTTCGAATATCTCTATCCTCCGCTAAGTGCACAGAAAGAAAACATAGATAATAAAATATTTTGCCTCAAAATAGAGATGAAATACTCCATAAAGTGGTTTTTAAACTTTATGTTTGAGCTTTCTTATTTAAAAGATATTTTTAATTATTTTATAAACACAAGTTCAGATATGCTGAAAATAATTTGTATGCTACGAAATTATTGTTCACAAAAATAATGGTGAAAAAAAAAGATTAAAATTAATTGAACTGTGTGTTTGAGCTTTCTTATTTAAAAGATATTTTTAATTATTTTATAAACACAAGTTCAGATATGCTGAAAATAATATGTATGCTACGAAATAAAGTTGTTCGCAAAAATAATGGTGAAAACAAAAACAAAATTAAAATTAATTGAAAAGTTAAATTGCTACATGTTCATTAACTTTATTGATTTAAAATTTGGACAGATATTAGTATGATTCATTAAAGAAAAATGACAATAACAATGATATAGATTTTCTTTTATCCGTATTAAAAATAATATTAATTATTAAAAATCTGCACAGTAGAAATGAATTTTCTTATATATGTAGTTTCCAATGCTTTTTATTTATTTTTTCATTTTTTTGAATTAATAATTTTATAATTTAATATACTTTTTTGGATATATTAAAGGAAGTAGGTTTATTTTTGTATTGATAAAATTTAATTTTCTTTGAATTATTAAGCAGATAGTCTTTTCACACATTTATTTTACATTTCATTTTTTTCACGCCACCTTATTAGATCAAAACTTGAATGTGAATTGTTTTGTCTTGGCGCAGAAATTTTGATGTGGGATTTTTTCCAAAATATAGGAGCATGAGAGTTTGAGATTCATCCCTTATTTTCGCTTATATCTAACATTTAAAGCTTTCTGTAGATTTTACCGAGCTTCTAAAGTCATCCAGTTGCAATCCAATTTATTTCATTTTCGATATCATGTTTCTGACCAATAAATTCACTTACGAATCTAGTTGATATTCCCTGAATATACAAACGATCTAAGGTATTGGCTGAAAACATTATTTTGAAACTTTTAACGATCAATCTAGCAGAATGCTTAGCATGTAATAATTTACTGATTTTTATACAAAAACTTTTAAAGGGGTTTGCTCTATAAAGATCATCATTACTATCTTTAAAAGTAATTTATAATTTCTAAGTAGGTCAACGATCTTCCTCTTCACGACGCCGATGCGAGTCCGAGTACGACAATCAATTTCACAGCTGGACAGAATAGATCATCAACTCCCTTTTCCTATCGATTGGACTTTAATCGCTGCTGAAACGCATTCTTTTCACTTTGTGAAAGATATTTTAGAAGTCGTTATAAATCTTTAGGGAAATTTCTCACTGGAAATCTCCTCCTCCAAAGCTGCCAAAAGAAATTCGAAACACACTCAAATTGAGCGGCTGATTAATGAAGACCTTGTTTAATTCTTCTCGTCGGAAGAGTCCATCAAAAGGGTTTGCCGCACTTTTCAAGAAGAGTGTTACGCTTAACTCTATTACTCTTTTGTTTTTAAGAGATGCATAATTTGATTATTGGCCCTTTCGCTACGAGCGTGTCATATATGCATTACTTATGAACGTCTCTAACAGCCGGACATACCACCCGTGCATTTCTGGAAATAGAACTCATGGAACGATCATGTATATGTGCGTTCTAAACAGAAAAAAAAATTTAACGCCGCTTGATGGCCGCTGTGTACAATATTTTTGAAATAAACATAGTTTGAATATCCTGACCTTCAGCTTGCTCATATTCAGCTTGATCTTGATATTTTACTCATCAGCTGTTGCATGTGTGTGTGTGCGTGTGTGTGTGAGAGTAATGTAAATAAATAGAGCTAGTTTGTGTAATTTTCCACTTGATAGAATCATTCGCGTTTCTGGACTCCCTTCGATATTTTTTTTCTTTTTTTGCTATTTTTGAGTAACTTTAATTAGTTTTTTGGGGCTTTATCATCAGTTCTGTAGTATATCGCGTAACTTTTGGACACATTTTGAGCACTTTTCTTTTTATTACAGAAAGCCTTGGTTTCGGTTTATTATGACAAGAAAACACTATTTGTCTGCGCTCGTATTATGAATGAACTGATAGTCTAAAAAGACAGCAAAAATGACAACGTTAGGACTTAAACTTTCTTTTTGTGATTTTTATTATATTATATAATATATGGTTCTGTGTGATGGCCATAACAAATTCAAGTTGGCAAGCAATAACAAGTTCGAGTTGGTACTTTATAATTTAATGAATGACAATAAAATTAGATTAATGATGAACAAATTGCAGATGATGAAATAATTTACAGGATGAAGTGGTTAATCAAGTTCGTCTTTTAACAATACATCGTAATATTTCGTCTTTTAAACACGTCGTAATCATCACCCCTCGTCTAGGCGTTAACTGAACGTCGCTCTTGATTCCTCCACCAGAGGCGCTGCTTACTGGCGGGAAGTGAGGTCAGAGGCTCTGCTTAATAGCGGGAAGTGAGATACCTGGCAACACACACACACACACACACACACACACACACACACACATATATATATATATATAAAGAGAGAGAGAGACTAAAACTGAATGTTTTTTTCACATAAAATAGAATAAATATTCTAATTTTCAGCCCTGTAAAGAAAAAGGTATTGCAAGGTACAACAATAATCTTCTCAATCACTAAATATCAGTCATGATCAATCGAACAGATGTCTGTTTCAGTGTCAGAGGAATACAGGTTCCAGTGTTGCGCAGGAAATATGACGAGAGTTAAATATCAACTTTAATGGGAATATGAAATTTCGAAAAATACCTAACTCAGTTAGGTTTCTTCCTTATCATTTAACCTTATCAATATTTCAGATGATTGAGAAAGGCCACAAAATTTGAGGAAATAAAGAAAACTAAAGTTAAAGAAGGTAAAATTTAGCAATAATTTTCTTTCTTTAAATTCATTATAGCTTAGGTATGAGTGGATTGATAACCACACTCGTAAATCAGCCATTTGATATTTGATTCCAATTTGGAAGTAATGAAAAATACATTTAATTTCATAAAATAGTTTTTTAATTAATCCTGTAATTAAGAAAAATGTTTAAGAAATGTTTCTTGCTTACTTTCTTCTAATTAAAAAAAATGAAGAAAGAATAAAAAAAATTCATGATTGGAAAAATGACGCAAATTCCGCTTCAATGATTAATTGTCTTTGAAATTTTCCATCACCCCTCCCCTCTTTCCCATTTTTCTTTGACACCAGCACCAAAGTACGAATAGAAATAATCGCAATTATTAATGCATTTTGATTCCAATAAATCTTTATCCAGGAACATCTTTTAAATGAGCTGAATCAATACAAACAAAAAAAGTCTTTCTCCTCCAACAAAAAATTCATCCAAGCCGGATTTATTCGGGAAAAAAAATCCCAAATTTTGGCGAAGAGTTTATGTGAAAAAAAAAATTCTTCCAATCATAGATATACTCGTCATCTGGCGTTCTTTCTCTTAGAAATATCAATTCTATAAAAGCAAACCATTGTACAAAAAATGTTTTGTAATAATGAAGTAAAGGGGAAAATGAAGCTGACTTCGTTAGCACGCAAAAAAAAGTTACTCTTGGAAAAAAACACATAAAGTCTGCTCTTAGTTAAATCGAGAAGAAAAAAAAATTCGGTTATTAATTTTTTTTTTCACTTTACTGCTTTTTTTTAGCTAAAAAGGTTAAAAGGCAACCCAATGAGTCCGATCGCAATTTCTAGACGACTGTGCCGCCGTAGGCAGAGACCTCAAACTATTTGAGACAAATATTTTAATTTGATATATTTCTTTTCTGTACATTTTGTTTTTGTCTTGAGCAGTAAGAATCATTATAAAATAAAAATAAAATTTTCCTTAAATCTATCACAGAGAGTTCCCTGCCATCCCAAACTCCTTTTCGCCATGTGATAGTCATCTATCAGAGGTGAGCTTCGTTCAACAGACTTGACAAAGAGCTGCCGTGTCAAGCTGCCGTTTTGAATCCGAGCGACGATTGCCGGCAGCAAGGTGACGGGATGAATAGCGCCGGAAGACTTGATTAATTTCCAAGGCAATTATTAGCAGCGGGGATCGGATTCAAAATCAAGAAAAAAGAAACAACGATTGCGAGTGATTGATTACTAAGAGTTGAGAGTAGTTGTTCTAGAAACTTTTGTTTAGTAAATTAGGATCATTTTAATGAGCCTTTCACAAAATTTATATAAAAATGAGCGTAGCTTGATATAAAAGACAGAAAAATTTTCTTTAACATCAGGAGTTTCTGTAATCGTTAAAATTGCATATATTTATATATTTTTTTAAAAATCTGATGACAAAATCATAAACAAAAACATGCATATTACTTACTTATTAGAACATTTTTAGACAAAATGTACATTTAAAATTCCCAGAGAAATTCCTCTCTTTTTCAAGTGTTTTTCTACTTTCACATATGTTAGATATAATTAAAAAATATCATGCCACATACTATCGTTTTTACTCAAATCTACTTACTTGTAATCATTTTATTTAACAGATAACATTAAAGAACAGACTTTATACATCACCTTCATAAGATTTCTAATGACTTTTTTTAAAAAAAATTCTAGTATCGACCGTCTACTTTTTCTTAGAGCAATTAACATATTATTATCAAAATTTCAAGGATCATGTATCAGTTTTTATCTTCATTAAATAGTCAACACTGAATTGATGTGGAATTGCGATAAGTATTATACCTTGAATCTTACCTCATGTCCATGATTTATTCAATTATTATAAATGTTACGCACATTGCTCTGAACAGGAATATTTAAATTTTAATGAATTGATATGTTAATAATTATTTGAATTATTAAATATTCATAACTGCAAATAATATAATAGATTAGTAAATTATTTCCAGCCGATCTGGTATAAAAGTAATCTTGCAGAATTGCCCGTGAGAATCAGTGGACCCACAATTGCAACCCCCAGGTGTGTTCTCCGTCTATCCTTAAATAAGTAAATCCTGAAAGGCAATCGGAAGATTCTGGTTGATTAGAGAGTATCTTCGCCTCTCCGTTCATATTTATTTGAAGATGGAAAAACTTATGAATGAAACCAGAGCACTTGCAATAATTACGATATATATTATAAATAGTTGGAGTATACATATAACAATTGAAATAATCCGTAAAGGAATCTTGATACATAATTACAAATAATCTCACTAAATAAAAAGAACGAAAGAAAAATCTACAATGCTCAATAGGATTATACGGTTTTTATAAAATTACATTTCATTATATAATAGCTGCCTCAGGTGATCAGCTGATCCACAGAGAATAAGATATTTAATTTCAGATAAATTGTTAAATGTAATTTCATATTAAGATTCCACCAAATAGACATGTGTTATTTTAGCTATCTTACTTAATTTCTGTTTATTTTGCACATTAACCTATTTAATGAAGACCAGTTCCATAATATCAGAGCACTATAAAAAATGAAATTAGGAATATAGATATCGCGATATTATAATATCATTATATAACTTTGCGAATAACTATACTATTCGTCTTACAAACTAAATAAACAAAACCCTCCTTCTTTAGATTTCAACAATGGAAGAAACACGGGCTGTTTCTGGGCAACAAAGTAATCTATTGTTCTAAATTAACCAAAACAATATTTTAAAAAAATTACCAAAATTCAAAAAAAATTTGAAGAAATATCATTGAAAAGACAACTTAAATTTTAAAAAGGCATAAAACTTATTTTTTTAATAATATTTTCTGAAGTTATCGCGGAAAATGCCAAAATGAAATTAATTTTTAATTACTTAATTAATTTTAAAAAATTGCTCCTAGGTGCACATTTTCATACTTTAAGGTATGCAAGTGCCAAATACATGTGGCAGCTACCACATGTATTTGGCACAAATGTATAGAAGGTATACATGTGGTAGCTTTAGAACAAACTGTCTGGCTTATAAAGCACCAACGCACGAACACATACGCGCATGCAAGCACACTTTTTCATCATTAGTATACATTTTAATCGGTACAATATTACCTTCAACAATATACTTAAAATAATACAAAATGGTAAACAATAAATATATAAAATGCAAGTATTTTAATTTAACCCTTCTTTGCAAGATTTTTTTCTTTTTTTTTTGAAATAAATCAGGGTGATATAATTCATACTCTAGATTAAGGGAAAATGTTTTGAAAATTCTATTATAAATATATATAACAGAATTAAAAAATAATATAATGGAACTATCCACCATCATGCAAATTTACATGTTAAGCTCAGTACAAAACTTTCAATGTTCCTTTCTTCTAAATTTCGCTTTATTAGTCTTCATTTTATCTAATTATCACTTTTATTAGCAAAAAATCTTAGTAATAAAAAAATATTCAAGAAATCGCACGTTTCTTCCAATCACAATGAAAAGGGAAATGACAAGTTCAAACCCGCTGTAATTGATTGCGACATTTTTTTTTTATTTGACAGTTACGTTCCTTATTACGCAATGGTCTTGAAAAAAAGTTTCCAGCAACAACCAATTTACTGTACATCTGTTTTGAGTACAATTTTTTGTTCATTAAATGTTAGGATTTAAATGTCCATCATCATGCAAAGAAGGGTTAAAAGATCATGATAATAGAATTAACAATAACCGAAAGGACAACATGATAGATTTCAATTAATATGAGTGTGAATAACTCAAATGTGAGTATTAAGTTCCTTAATATAACGTATAATCCATTAAGACGCCACTTATATTTTTAGCAATAGAACATTCTAACCAATAAATACACAACATACTAAAGATGATATAAATTTTAAAAATATGATTTTAACAGCAGCAGTAGATGAGTGGATAGACCGACAACCATCAGATAGATCAAAACGCCTAAAAATGCGCACTATGCTTATAGGTCGTCTTGGACCTGAGAAACAAACAACAAACCCACTAGGAGAGCGTAAATCTATTAAGGTAACTGAGAACTTCTCAAAATTATTTCAAATTAAATAAACAATTTGCAAACATTTTTAGTTAAAATGTCCAACTTGGTTGTAAAGGTGCTTTTTCTCAAATAATTCGATTTTTCAATATTATGATCTAAAAATAAAGACCAAACTTTATAGACTAAAACTATCTTTATTTTTTTATCTCTGTAGGACAGATCTATAGATATAGCAATTTCAATAATACCAAACAGATAGTAAAATGAAGCTACAAACAGCGATATTGGAAACTGAAACTGAAAGCTTTATTTTATTTTTAACATTAAATTCTCACATAACAAAAATAATGATTTTCGAAATGCTTATATTTATCCTTTACCTTACCTTACTTAGAATATCGTTTATTTCAAACATTTTTGTTAGAAAAGCATGAAAACAGCATATATTTTTATACAAAAGAATAATTTTATAAATGCTTTTTCTTCAATCACAGATCATGGTCTCTCGGTATGGGAAATCTGTCTTATAAGGGGGACTTAATAATGATTCAGATGCTGGGAGATTCAATGGGGGGTGAAGTTTGGCACATTTATATCATACGTTTAGGATGTCTCCTCACTCATTTATATACAATTTGCCAACTAGCGAATTCCAGGAAAATAATCCTCAAACTTATTTCAAACCATATTTATTATAATAGACCACAAACTAAAAATTATATCAATAAATGAATATTTGATGAATTTTTAAATTTGAAGTTAATAATTTTTTTATCAACATTTTAGATCATAATAATAAAAAATCGAATTATTTTAGAAAAAGCACCTTTACAACCTAGTTGGAAGTTTTAACTAAAAATGTTTGCAAATTGTTTATTTAATTTGAATAATTTCAAAATGATTATTTCAAAGAAAATGTGATATCTTAAAAAAAATCAATAAAATTTAATGGCATTTGTATACGTATATTACAAAAAGTTGGAGAGTTTAATATACTTTAATATGGTTTTATGTAGTCCTGTTTTAAAGTCGCTGTCAGTTCAAAACATAGAAAAATGTTGATAAAAAATTATTAACAGCGAATTTAAAAATTCATCAAATATTCATTTACTGATATAATTTTTATTTTGTGGTCTATTATAATAAACATGGTTTGAAATAAGTTTGAGGATTATTTTCCTGGAATTCGCTAGTTGGCAAATTGTATATAAATGAGTGAGGAGACATCCTAAACGTATGATATAAATGTACCAAACTTCATCCCCCTCCCCTGAATCCCAGCATCTGAATCATTATTAAGTCCCCCTTATAAGACAGATTTCCCATACCGAGAGACCATGATCTGTGATTTATTGCAGGTGACAAGATAACCACCATACGTAGGATACTGCCTGTGTCACGTCGAATTGCAGTGACGTCATGGCCATCATTTTCATTGTCGCCCCTTTTGGAGCTCATTTCGGCCAAAGCAATGGCAATAGACAGCAGGAAAGAAAGAACAATGAACCAGTTGAGAAGTTACGTTATCGATACTTCCTGTATAATCATGCTGTTTCTATTTCATTTTTCTCCTTTCAAAGTGGCATCAAAATCGGCAGAATGGCTACCATTTAAGGCCCAGTAAATTCAATTATGAAGATATTATTAACACTCTTACTGTGAAATATTATACGTCTTTTTAACATGACTATTATTTGGTATAAGTTTATATTTGTGAAATTATTAGGTTTAGCTCATAAGTGCAGAAAGGAATATTTCATGTTAACAAATCTCCTTGTCGGCTCTGCTTTGGTAGGAAACAGTTAGTTGTCATTCATGAGTAATATGCTTAGTATGAAGATATTTACTTATTAGAAATTAGCATTTATATTTTTACTAGATCGGAAAACTTAATGCTAAAGTTAATTTGCAAATACAAAATGGCATCTAAAAAAAGAAAAGATAGTTTTCTATTAAAAATCCCAAACGAAAATGGATCATGCTATTTTACTCAGAATAAATAAAAAAAAATCTGATGAACGATTATTCAGAGAAGATATCATCTAGTTCATATACATATCAAAGCTTGCTAACACTTACAGATATTCAAAATTTCCCATCTCGAAGAAGACTAAGTCATGAGTGGGCCAAAATGATGCAACACCTATTGCAGTTCTTTCCTGGAATTAAATTATATGCCAAAACATCACATTCACTACTTTACAGTCAACTTTACTTCCTAATATTGTGCTATGGGATTTTTTCTAGCAGGAAGAGTTTGTTCGAGGATAATGACTATTTCAAAGCTGCACTGCAGGATGTAGTAAAAGGAGGCTTATAATTTGTATTCATATGTTCGCAAGAACAATAATACAAATGCATATTTGCTGTAATGTTTCCCCTTTTTCCTCACATGGTAATTTTCATTCCGATCAGATGTAACGTCATCCGTTTTCCCACGCAGTTATATGCATACGGACCTCCAGATCCTTTTTACTAGGACAGTCATTGTGTCTGGGCATTTGTTGCTATCTAGATGTGGCGAAACAGATGTGTATCCCATCGTTTCAAATGAATCCATCATGTCTTCAAGGGAGAGGAGCGTCAAAACATTCAGATGTTAATTTTTTTTTACCTTATCAAGAGGCTCTTTAAGTCATCAAGAAACGATCAATAATCAGCAAACATTGTCCTTAAATGTCAAACCCTGATCCACTTGGTTACGTGGCCAAAGCGAACAGTGGCTACAGCGGACACGTGAGAGGAGTTGGGTGGGCAGAGCGGACATTTTTGCACTTATTGTGTTGTTTCCTTAATTAGTCATATGTCATCTATTGTGTAGTTTCGAGCTTTGCACCTGCTGTGGAGATAAGCCGATATTTTTGAGAGAGATGGCTTTTCTCCAAATATGCCCATTGAAGTATGGAATGTATATGGACAGCGTCATAGGACAAATAATTCTGTTGAAGGGTGGAATTCCAAATTAAATGCAATCACTAGCAGAAACCAGCCTAATGTCCACTTATTAGTGAAGAAACACAAAAAGTGTTTTTTAATTTGAAATCCAGAGAGTTAGGCGACCCTGGAATAAAAAGGAAAAAAGCATATGTAAAATTGGATGAAAGAATTGAAAACATCCTAAACGAATTAGAAACATCAAACGATTTAAAAAAATGTCTAAAATCTTTAAGTTTTGTAACTAGATTGGACTAAATTCTATGGTAAATGATATTTACGCCTTTATAATAAAGGTTAGTTAATATTTATTTACTTGTGTTTATTTTTCTTTTATTTACTTGTATCTGTTTTATATATTTTACTTCTAGTATTTATTTTTACTTACATTAATGAAACTAATTAATTTTATGGCAATTGCACCTGTTCTAATATTTATCTGACTCTAAAATACAGTTTTCCACAAAATCCGTGAAATTCGTTCATACCCTTCATTACACTGTTACTTACTATTAATTTTTAAATATTTCTCTGAAAGTTTTTATTTTTATTACATATCGTTATGTTTAAAATGCATTCGCACTATAATATAATATAAATAATTAAATTTGATTGGCAAAAATGTATTTATCCTTGTAATTCGATAATCGAGTGCAAAAACAGAAAGCTTGGGTGAAAATAAAAATAAAAAAAATAAATAAAACGTTGTCCCACGTGAAAGAGATTTTCCCCTTAAAATACTGTTTTAAATTATATTTGTGATTTTTAAAAGTATTTATTTACTTATTTATCTGCACCCTTTATCTGTTCTAAGATGGGGGGAAAATGTGTCCGCTCTAACCACGATGAGTTTCGGAGTGTCCGCTCTGACCACGAAATCTTATGTGTCCGCTATAGCCACGTCCGCTGTAGCCACACCACCATCCACTTCAGCCTGCGTTATCTGCGAATTTATTGTAATTGACATTTGCTCAACAGGCGGTCAGCCACCAAAACTGTTCATTAATAGACACTCCCTCAGTCGGGTGGAGATCATTGAGGAAGCGGTTCTGAGCAACCATTGAGTAACTGGGAACTCAAGTTCACCAATGGGAAAATTTGAGGCTAGTATCTGATCGAAATAAAATGCGGTATTTTTTTTTTCTCAAAGGAGAGGAGAAAAAGGCTTCGAATTAGAATTCGGAGGGAGGAAAAGTTGTTCCTGATTTTTTTTTGAGAAGCTTCGTGTGATTCTCGCTTCTGTGTTAGGGTTCACCCGATAAAGATCGGCGGACTTCTGGAGCGGCCCTGGAGTAGCCGTTTATAGTGTGGTGAATAGCATTCATTACCTAAGAGCCTGTTAGCGGTTTCTCTTTGAGTGACTTATTCTCCGATTTGATCGAGGAACTATTTCGTGATTAAACTGTTATTTGATTTTTGTAAATAATATAAACTTAGATAATAACAAGTTTTTTGTAAATATAGAAGGCTGTAAATAAAAGATTTTTTTTTTTTTTGTTACGCTACTCACTTATTTGACCGGTCTTGCTCAAGATAGTACATTGCACACGTTAGTTACCACGAAGGAAGTTAACAAGTTAGCTATCAATAAAGCCTTTTTTGCCTGTACTCGGTCTTTAGGGATAAAATAAGATCATGAACTTTTTGAGCTTTCTAGTATAAAACTTAGATCGGTGAAAATTTAGTCCTAGTCACATCTCAATTTTGAACAGGGCCGATTCACGAAGACATCTCTGTCTAACCTTTCACTTCGTGCAAATGAAAGGACAAACAAATTCAACATCTACCAGGACCGTTTAAATTAAAGCCTCTTCTCCATTGCTTTCATTGCTCTTGGCCCTTTTTTCTAACCATGGACTCTTTCGAATTAGTGACAGTTTTTAAGTACAATCTGAGTTAGAATGGGTATCTAACATTCACTCGTCTTTGGTCCAAAACTCGCGAATGTTCCATCACTTTACTGTAGTTCTGGATTTATATTCTTTTGTAAGAAGTGTCCAAAGATGAGGAATTATATTCGTAAAAAAAATTGAATCCCGAGATTTGAGGAATCAGGTATGTATGTAAATGCGATAACTTAAACAAGCTAGGAAATGATTTAACTCTAGTATGGTCACTATACCAAAATTGCAGATCTTTATCAGATTTTAAGATAAATCTTTTAGATAGAGTACTCTCTTTCTACCTACATACATTTGAATGGACACTATCGCTTTGAAACGTAGAAACATATATAAATGAGATTTTATAAATGCTTTGTGCACATTAAAATTATAGACACTTATAAAATATAGTAAGATATTCTTAATAGGAGAATATTATTTTATTATTTCTATTAAAAATTATTTGCGACAGTTATTTTACCAGGTAAAACAATTGTATTCCAGTGAAAAATGTTAAGCTTATTTTATTTCCAATTTTGCAAAAAAAAAAAAAAAAAGGAAAAATGCTTTTATTTTTTTAACTATAAAAATTGGAAAAAACTGATTAAAATTCCCAAAGTAAAATTAATTTCTCCTATAATTTGTTGGAGTATTCATATCGAAGAAATCGAAAAATTGTGGTGAAATTTTTAAAATGATTTGACATCAATAATTTCATTCTCAGAAATAAATGTTACAAAATGAAAATTATTCCACCGATTTCGCAAAAAAAAAGAGGAAGCATATATTTAAACCAAATTACAAAAAAATTAGGAGAAATGCGAGAGCTGCATTACCTGAGGACCACTTAGAACATCTTCGTTCTCGGGATTCGAGAAAAAAAAAGCCAATTAACCAGTCCATTAAAAACTAAGTCGTTCCGTCTTCATATGAATCAAAGAGCTCATTTCACGGCTCCTTTAAAGCGTGGGTCTTCCGTAATTAGTTAACTTAGGGCTAAAAATTATCTGCGGTGAAGGAATGCGCGGTAAATTTAATTAAATTTCCTGGTGCTTTGAACTCGATAATGGTGTTTTTTCACACATCTCCCATCACTTTGTCTTTTATTTCGTGACACATCATTAAAATTTTCGTTCTCAAATTAATTTGGTTTATACGTTAGTCAGCACACCGAAGTATATGCGTTTTCAGAGATAACTGAATGCTTTTAGATTTTATTGTATTTTTATTTCACCGACTTATTCGGTACTTTTGTAAAGATGGAATTTTGAAATCGATGTTTTACGTTCTTCTTTATAGTTCAGAATTTCAAGTTTCAAATTTTATGCATTTAAGTGATCTTACTTGTAATATACTATTTCAATATTTGTTGAATTTAATTAAGAGTTAATTGATTCATTAAATTGAATTACAATGGCTCCACCTAGAAATGAATATGATAAAAAAATTCATAATGTTTGTAATAAAGTATTGTAAATTAAATATTCAGAAAACTTTATTTACACAAAATAATTTTTTTTTTAAATTTTTGCAAGATTTTAAGAACATTAAAAAAACGGGTATTTTTAAAAAATACTTTATGAAATATATTCAAAATTTACCATCGTTTTATTCGAAGTAAGTGTTCTGATTATAACATAATCTACTACGAATAATTTTTGAATAAAATATGCATTTTTTTTCTACATTTCATTGAAAGAGTTTTCAAGAGTTTGATACATTTTCTTGCAAGAATTTAATGAAAACGATTTGAAAATTAAATAACGTTAATTATTAAGAAATAAATATCCATCAAAATATCTTGAATTGCCGCAAAATTATTTGTAGACTCGCAGAAAATAGAAATAAATTCTGGTTAAATAAGTCTTATTAATAAAAAACTGAAGTTAAATAAGAACAGTTTTTATGATTTTTGAATTTTAATTTCAAGTTGACTGTCTTTAAAAATTTGAAGTTAAAAACCTCTCTAAAATATAAAAACTCCTTTTCTGAAGTTTCTATTAATTATCATTTGCATTTATCACACTTTTGCATAAATGAATTGTAATAAAATAATTGTTTTTCCACGCGATTGCATTAACTTTGTATTAGTAAGAGTTCAGAAGGAGAAAAAAATTAATACTAGAGAGTTCTTCTAGCTGTAAAAATATTATTCATAATATATCAGATATAATCGGAACATTTATTCGAAGATTAGTTAGTGCAATTTATGTTTATAAATAATATTAAAGTAAAAAGTTGCAATATAAAATGGAGCAAGAATATGTATTTTTAAACTGTAATAACCTTTAATATAGTTTTATAATATTATTAAATATAAAATAATATAATATTAATTTTTATCATAAAATATATTTATAAAATATTAAGCATGAATAATAAATATATTTTTCAGTTTTTTAAGATAATATTAAAAACCAATGACTGTTTTGTTTTGAGTTGGTTTAGAAATATTTACTTCAAAATTAAATGCTTAAATTATATTTATTCATATTTATTTTAATTAATTTAATAACTAACTGTAATAGTTTAAAGAAAAGTGAAATATTTTAAACAAATAAAATTTAAATAAAATTGTTCTTTAAGCCATTTATTTGGTATGAATGTTTAGAAATAATTGATGTAAAAAATTGTCCAATTATATGAAATTTCAATTTTTTTTAAAGTTTCTCAATATCTATTGGCATTCGAACCTTTTAACTCAGACCAAGAATTAATAGTTATTAATTCTCCCATAGTAGAATTAATTCACAGAATTAATATTTATCCCAAAATTGTTTATTCATCTTATAAGATCCTTATAAGTAAGTTTATAAAGAACTCAAATTATACTTGCAAGTATATTTCATAAAATTATTTAAAGTGAATAAACTTTTCTCGTAGTTAATGATTCCATATCGATTGAACATATATACTAAATTAAGTATTGGGATTTCAGATGGGCCTGCTCACATTTTTTTTTTGTTCTAATATAGTATTATATTTCAAAATTATGGCATCGATCTATCGTGTATCATCGAATATTACAAAAAAACTGTCAAGCACTCCTATAAATCGATCTTTTATAGGAATTCGAATTAACTTCTATAATTCTGTTAAAACTATTCTTTCGTTTAAAAGATCGTAATAACAAAAATACGATGTGAATGAAAATTATCTTCTATAAAAATACGACGATATCTTCTTATTAACATCGATGTTATTTATTAGTTAATCGATGTAATAGTAATATAGATAATATTAGATTTAGTTCTCTGTTGTCTTTATTCACAAGAGCCAGAATCATTGTACTAGCTCGGGCGATCTGCAATATTAGGAGATAAAATAAGATAGTGAATCCAAATTTGATTCAAGACTACTAAGCTACTTCTTCACCCTTTAGTTCACTTGAATAGATCAAAACTATGAGCCTATTTGGATTTGATTTTTATCCAATTATTTCTTTAATGGAAGTTCTAATCGCCATTTAGAATATTTTATCCCTGTTTGTTTACCACTTGAGTGATGACTATCTCCAGTACTAAAAACATAGAGATAGAACGAGCACAAGTATATGTTTACGATTATCTCCAAAATGTCAATGACATTAAAAATATCAGTAAACATTTATATTTATAAACAATAAAATATCATCACAGAATTCTTATGATCCTGTTTATGTTTTCAACATCTTCCCAAATTTTAAACCCATCGCCAAAGATGCTCTCGATCCTAATTGTAAGGCGCTATTTCTCTCGCCAAGAAACAGAGGATTGTGAATTGCATCCGTTTATGCTGCACAAACTCTTTCACGTATAGATACAATGTCATTCGCAGGTTATTAGAGCGGCATCAGCTCTGTAGAATCGGAAGTGCCATCCATTCCGAAATGTTAATTGTTGGATGGCGGAAGGAAACTTTTCAACATTTTGCTTAACGAGCGAAGCGAACGCCCCTCAAATCGTTTGCTGGTGTCATAGAATTCCTTTCGGAAAACCGACACCTACGGATCGGAAGCATTCGATGACATGTAATTCCTTTTGCACTCTGCGATATTTCTTCCAATAACTAATAAAATTTTAGGTTAATGTGTAGATTTAAATTTTACTTGCTCTAAATTTTAAATGATATTGGTTTGTTTAATGGTAATATTTAATCGAAATTTCTGAAACTTCGATTCAAGAATCTGGATTTTTTTAGATGCTACGAGTCAATCCAGGAAAAGGTAATTATCTACAGATATTATCCTAATTAATTCAGGATGTATCAGAATACAACCTGCATATAATGAAGATTAAAGATATTCGAAAGAACTACTTCTCCGAAGTTAAATCTTATAACTTTAAACGAGTAATAAGCTTATTTTGTGTATCTCGGAAACGGCTCTAACGATTTGGATCACATTTTATATTTCGATAAGGTTTTGCTTTTTAAGTTTATCTATACAAATGTATTTCCTAAAAAAACCGCGATTTTACACAAACAAAAAAAAAGCATTTTTTTTATAACTAACTATTAGAGCCTTTTTTTTTTTTATCTGCTCTCATGCTGACAATGTCATATAGCGCCATCTCGGGCGCGATTTCACCGTGGTAAAACTAAGAGCAAGTTCAAAAGTATAAGTAATTTCAGATAACCTGTAAAATGAATACTGCAATATAGCCGATTGTTTCAAATAACATGTTAAACTGAGTGCATTCATGATTTTTTTTATTTAAATGACCAATTCATATGCAGGTAAGATTAAAAAAATATGAAATCGTATATGATATCAGTAAATATTTAATCAGTATATGATTCGTATCTAAATATTTTCTCCGATAAAACGGGACTTTACAAATAGTGCATCAGCACCAAAATTCTTGTTTAATGGAGTACGAAATATAATATCAAAAGAGTTGCAAAGATAGATGATATATAACGGAAGATATCTCCACTTCGCTCTCTATTCAATTTTTTTTTTTTTTCATTTAGTCACTTTTTTGAAAGATCACTGCTTTTTCTTCCTATGTTATAAATAATTTCGGAGCATTTCTCAGAGTCATTTTTAATACCACTTTAAAATAGCAATTTGTGTTTGTCTTGGATCAATAATTAACGATAAACGAAATAATTATGTGTTTTTTATTTTAGCCATAATATTAAATGGCATTAAACGAACGAATAATCCAAACTTTGTGAAATATTTTAAAATCTCCATCTCCATATTTTCCTCCTACTTGATATTACATTTGTGTATTTTTTTTCTTTTTTTAATTGGTTGGTTTTTTAATCGAGATTCATTTGCTTCAAATCCTTCGTGTAATGTTTCTTCATTGCATTTGTGTATTCTTTCTTTTTTACTTCATTTATTATTTAATTGAGATTCATTTGCTTTGATTATTCGTGTATTCTTCTGCATTTGTGTATTCGTTCTTTTATAATTAGTCTTTTGTTTAACCGAGAATCATTTGCTTCGAATCATTCAATTGATGAAAAACTTTTTATATCAATATCTTTTACTGAAAGCCAAAAATCAGTTCAATCATTCATTCTTAAATAATTTTGTATGATTAATAAAAGGAAAGTGGATTTTGTTCAATATATCAGCACAAAGAAAAAAAATTATTTATATTTATCTTTTATTAGCTTAATTCGCTGATATGCAGTTATAAGAGGTCTATTTTAGGATCGGTCTTGTCATTTTGAAAAGAAAACAGATGATGAAAGGCACCTAAAATTTCTAAACGAGTATTGAAAAAAATGGAAAACTGCGGTTTATTATCAAAACAGTCCTACGACCGGAAGCTCCAGAAATGTTTCAATGAAAATTCCAAATTTAGCACCAGAAGTACAGAGAACATCTCGAATGTGTTCAGCCACCTATTCATATCATGGAAAGCGTTTTCTTTATTGCTTAAACTTTATCTTATTTCCTGTATAAAGATATAACATTTTTGTTTTCTTCAATTTGATTTTCGAAATTTTGATGTTCTTTTAAGTTGAAAATCTATCTATATTACAGACTTTTGTAATAAAAGTGTTATAGGAAGTTTGATTAGCCGCACTACTAATTTTTTTCAATATTTCACTGAAAATTTTATCTTTCATAATGTGATGATTTAATATTTTTTCAATCTCCTTAATATTCTGAAAATAAGAAATATCATTAAATAAACAAGAAAAAGACCATAAATTTATTTATTTCACCCTGATAAATTAATTTAGATCATCCATTTGCATGCGGATCATAATGTCATCTAAAAACATACAGGTCCAATAACTGCGCCAGACATAGCTGTTAATTATTAAAAGCAGATTACCTCTATGATGCCAAAAGCAAAGTTAAAACCTAGTTTTCCGCTAGCGAGGGTTGAAATTTGAAATTATAGTTATTCACTAAGAATAATGATAACTAAATCAGAATTAACTTACAACTTATACATGTTAAGCAAGAAACAAAAAAAAATTAAACTGAAATAAATTTAGGAAATTTGTGGAAGTAAATTTACTTATTTTAAAATGAAAACAATTTCGTACTATATTTTTATTCTCAATTCTTTTATAAGTCATTAAAATGAAACAAATTATAAAAAGATAAAATGGATAAAGATAAATAGAAAAAGATAAAAGGAAAAATGAGAATTCGAAGCTATGATTTTCCAATTGAATCGATTCATGATCATGACCAATGTTCCCGACCAATTTGATTTCGACATTTACTGCGCATCTTGCAGAGGGGATATCGTAATTCAATACAAAGACGATGCCGATCACATGTTTTCTGGAGTGAACGTAATGTCACGTGACTTTATTTGTTTTAAATATAAAGAAATTAATGCAGTGAATTATTTATATGTGATCTTCATGCTTTCATAAGGGAAACAATACGATGCTAACTGTTATATGTTCCAAATACATGAATCTTTTTATTTAAATTGTAATTTCTATTTAAAAGAATAAGCAAACTAAAGTTCAACATTTTTGAATGCGAAAAACAGATAAAAATCTTCAATTAATTATAAAAAAAGGATTAAATATTTTTATTCGGGACAAACGTTCAATGAGAAACCTCGCTTTTAATTCGACTTCAATTAAGGTAATAACATAATTTCTTCCTGTTTAACTTCAAGATGAAATCCTTTTTTTACAAAAGTATCTTCTGATTAATTCTTTCTTTAACCTTTATAATGAAAATCGCATAGCCACTAAGAATGTGAGCTTATCTAATGCCATTTTTTAAAGGCAAAAATGAATCAATCTTTTGATATCAATTCTGCCATCCGACCTTAAGGAATCTTTATTTCATTTTTTACATTTAAATGCGTTTCTTTTAGCTCTCATAAGTTCATTCTCTCACATGAATAAACCTCCTTGGAAATTGATAGATCTTGAAATTTGTCCTTTTTTTCTCTTTCGTGCAGAAATCTTTTCGGACAATTTAATACTTCCTTTTCGTTCCTTCGATATTTGAGTAATCCTGCAGAATATCTCAAATGGCACTCAATGAACCAAACTGAGTAGAAAGAATTCAGCAATAGCGAGTGGATCTTTATTTTTCCAAAGCGTGCATTGAAGCTTTTTTTCATTTCCCGCTCATTTAAAAATTTAACACCGATACTTTAAGCTTGGTTGGACCTGAATGATCAAGATGAATATTTATCGTTTATATCGATGCATGTCATTTTCGCTAAAGCGAGTGAAATTGATTCAAGCAAACTTCTCTGTAATAGAGCGTTACTCCAATGCCCACCATTTTTTTTAAATAATCATTAAAGATTTTGTTTTGTTTCCGGAGAATCAGGCATTAAAGCGAACGGACATGATTTTAGCAAATTTCGCTTTAGAAGAATTTTACTCCATTTTTTGAATAATTGGAAGTTCTATTTGCAAAAAATCAAGCAAATCGTTTTAGATAATGTTGATCTGCTGAAATTCTAGTTTGCAATGGTCTCATTAAAGGTAAATTGTCACATGAATGTTTCTGTTGCGTTGTTTTGCATAGATATATCTAAAATTCTTAAAACTCTTAGTCTATTTATGTTAAACATATGGAAATAAATGCACTGAAAAAAAAAATTTTGTCCTGTCCTGATACAGGAAAAGTATACGATGTCAATTATTTTTATGCTCTAGGTTCTCAATGATGAAATTTCTCTATTCCAATATTTTCCAGCAGTATAAAAATATATTTAAAAATTCAATTGCTTCCCATTTAAATTAACACGTAAGTAAGCGTACAAGTTGCGTAGCCATCAGGAAACAGATATTTAATAAATATCAATTATGAAAATGTAGTATGTTAAATAGAAACTTCTTCTTTTTTTTCTTTTGTGAACAACATAAATCAAAATTATGAAATCTAAGCTCAAATGCTCAACGCTGCTTGAATCTATTGATTATTTATAAAGGAAGGGTATAATTTGTCATTTTACAAAGCATCATTTTGAGTGCTGCTAGATCAAATAGGAAATAATTATTTATGTATGTGGCACAGAAATAAATCTTATTACTTATTAATAGCAACCGCCCAATTCAAGGAAACCATAATACGAATTTCCGACTGCTTTATTGAACGTTTTTACAGCTACAAGTAATTCAACACTTCCCTTAGCTAATTTATTAAACTGCAAAAAAACATTATGAGAAATGCATGGGAAAGGGTTTGTCGTGTCTGCAAAAGCTTCCATTCACTTAGGGGAAAGAAGAAGTAATAGAATAAGATGACAGAAACAAGCTTTAAAAAATGTTTCATCG
>JAPMOR010093077.1:0-12574 GCA_026543865.1 Argiope aurantia
ATTATTTCTTGGACTTCAACATGATGTAAAAATCAATTTTGTGATGCAATACTTTCTGAAGCTATAGTTAAAAAACGCTAAAGTTTCGCCTAATTTTAAATTAATTAAAAATTTTAAAAAATCGTTTCGAAGTGCACATTTACGATCTTCAAAGTATACATTTTCCATATATGGTAGTTGTAGATCGAATGGTCTGGCCTGTAGAGCAACAACACACACACTGAGCTTTCTTATAAGTATAGATGTAGATTTCCTTTTCCAGTTTTCGGCTGATTATTCTACGTTATTCAAGTTTAGTTTAGTTTACTTACATTAACGTTTCATTTTAAAGCAACGCTAGGGCTTTTTTTGGGGCCGACATTCAGATGACTAGGACGGCACTTCAGCTGCCACCCCATCTCCGAATTTCCACACCACAGAAGCGTGAGTGTGTTTGGCCCCTACGGACTTAGCGTGCACCAGATCTACTTACACGACGGTTTTTTGGGGTAATCGGGTTTGAACCTGAGACCCTCCGGTTTCGAAGCCGAGACCAAGCCACCGGGATCTCCCAAGTTACTCAAGAGGATCCTGTTTTGGAATTCCAAGAAAGAAAAAAGATTATACGATTGTAATTATAATGCCGTAAAAGATTACATACGATTGTATTTATGACATTATTATTATTATTATTATTGATTTTGGAAGAATCTTTTACATGCCAGAATTACTTATATTTATTTAATATTTTTGAACTTTGATCATTATTTCTCAGACAGAAAAAAATGAGTTATTAATAAAATCTCTTAAAAACTGGTACCCTGAAAATACTTTTATTGCAATTATTTGAAGAATATTTTTTAGAAAACACGTCTCAATCATGCATTCGACTTCAATAAACCGATGCGTTTTTTAAGACAAATTGCTTCTTTATACTTGAATTGCAATGGTTTCAAAATAATATTTAATAATAGAAATGTTTAATTATTAATTAATTATTAATTAATAGAAATGTTTTCCTAATAGTTGAAAAATTGATTCGTATTTATTCGAAATTCTATTTTCCTTGAAGAAAATAATAATTTATAACTGAACTACTTTCAAGAAGAGATTTTATATTAATATTTTATTTCATTGATAACTTTTTGGAAATGAACACGAATATTAGACGTTTTTTCAGTTGCTTTCTGATGCTTGGATTCAATGAATTTGAAATAAAAGACAAAATAGTCCGGAAAGTAAAGTAATGTTTTTTTTCTAGATGCCAGTAAAATTATCATTTTCTGCAAGAAATCTTCAAAGATAGGCATGTCTCAAATGTTTTGATAAAATCAAACTTCTTTAGCCTGGATTTTTCTAAGAGTTGTTGCAATAGCATGTTTTGTTCTTTAGTCATAAAACAAGAAATTCCAGATATCATTAATAGGGATTTTTCCGCAAATTAATAAAAACAATTGTTATTATTAGATCAATGTGTAAGCTCTTCAGTCTTTTGTTAAAAGCTGAACAGGTATATTTTTAAGACACCTATTTTAGAATATTTCCGGCACTTAACTAAATATTTATCTGAAGAAATGTTTACGAAATGTATTTACTCTTCGTCTTTATCAGAATTTTAAAGCTAATATTTTTTGTCATTTCCTACATTACAATAAAAAGTAAACAGAAAGAGATTTCATAGATTTTAAATGCAGTGAGAAATGTAAATAATACTTGACGGAAAAATTTGAACAGTTCAGAATATTTTATGAATTATTTTGAATATTTAGGAAACAGGAATCAAGATGTAATATCATTTGCGGAAAAAAATATTTAAAAATGATTCTTAATACTGTTATATATAATTTTGATATTCATATTTCATTGCTAAAGTGAAAGGTTAAGAGCTAAAATATATATAAGAATATTTTGATGCTGAATGTTAATTTCGGATACATTTTCTTGCTGCTGTAGCTACTTTATTAGCCAGTCTTGGGCCTTTAGGTCAAAAACCTTGTTTATGACTATTATATAAATAATACATGTCCAATTTAAAATTCTTAATTTCTAAAATTTATTTGCATTACATTTGCATTGTTCTTGTCTAAAACACAATTTTAAGACCTTCTAAACTTCAAGGATATTTCCTTAACTCGATAAGATATCAAGTACAGATCAGCTAAATATTTCATATTTTAATTGATATGAGGAGAGTTTCTTTTCCCCTTCTTTCGTTTCAAACGGTAATAAGTTATATTTATACTACAAAACAGCATTAAAAATATTTGTTAATTTACTCTAAATATTTTGAGATCGAGACATAGATATGGTTCTTTTAAATGTTTGAGAAGAAAAATGACGACTTCAGCCATTTTCTAAAAAAAAAACCAAGTGCTTTGATGAAATGATTATCTTATAAACTATGCATTATGCCATTTGTTTTTGCTGTAATCAAAATTAAAAATTTTATTATTATAATCTATTTTGTGTAGAATACCAAAGAAATAGTCCATTAAACTTGGCAAGACAATATAAAATCATATGAATCAAAGATTTAAAAGAAGAAAAAAAATAAACTCATGACGCACTTACTTAAATAAATTCTCGATCATCGATCCTGAGTTATGCTTTAGTAAATTATTCGTACAACAAAATACCCATGTTTCCGAAATATGGCATTGAGTTAGATCGGTTAATCTTGTATCAGGATTGGTAATCTTCGGTAATCAAACACATCGACTAGCGTTTCCTCGCTTCTATTCTATAATAGTCTGTTTCTGGCTTCGGTTCGGAAACGATTGCCTTTAACTTCATTTGTGATATCTAATGTGATCCAATCATGTGTTAAATACTAATATTATTATTAACTAGTCACATGCTGAATTAGAATCTTTAAAGACGCAAGTTAAGTATTTGGAACGTTTGATTTGTCTATTTTCCATGATGGTACTAATCATTGGTTGTTTGTTAATTTCTGATATATATTTATTGATTTAGAATATTTTAAGTCTATTAAATATATTAATTTAATATTGTCTATTATTATTAATAGCATTTACTATAAATAATTATAATACAAATATTAATAAAGGAAATAAGATCTCACAAATGATAAATTTAAAAATACATTTTTTAATCGTTTTATTTCTTAAAATATCGTAATAAATAAGTCCTTCTAACTTTCTGTTACAAAATTTAAAGAAATATTTTGAAATATAAATGCAAAATGCTAATTTTTTAAATTAATAATAAAAATTATTAGCATCTGACAATTATGTTTTAATAAAATGCAAGATATGACGTCCTATTGTGTAAAGTAGAATCGTTTACGAGACACTGCGCATTTCTCTTCTCTAACATTGTTTTTTAATTGTGAGACATGAAATTTGAGTTTAACGTGAACTAATGGTTAGTTGGACTCTCAAGTATTCTATACTTTAAAATTAATGACTCCTAAAATCTGTCAAATATTACTTGTTGAGAAATTAAAATATCTTGGGCATTTTTCGCAGTTCTGTCAACTCTAAAATTGTGCGGTGTTTAATCAGTAATTTTTATATTATTCTATGTCTATTCATAGGTCTATGTGTGGAGGGTCAATACGCACTTTCATCTTTATAATAAAGTTTATTTTTCGGGATATATTCAACTTGAATTGATCTCTTCTTTTTCCAATTTTTGTAATGCAAATAAAGCAAAATGATGTTGAGCTACGTGTAATTTTTAAACTTCCTATCAAAAATTTGCAAAAAAAAAAAAAAAAAAAAAAAAAAAACTTTTATAAAAACATAAATAAAAATATAAAATATTTGAAAACGTGAATAAATAGAACTGAAGATTTCGAAATGTTAAATTTTATTTGTGGCATTATCAAAGAAACTCAAATATTTAGTATAAAATAAGATTTCCTTTTATTGAATTCTGAAATTTGAATTTTAAAACGTTTTAAAATGTGTTGATTAAATATAGTTGATAATTTCAAGATATCTAACGTTCCAAAATTTAAATTTAATAAAAACTGATTTTTTTCAAATTTATGCAGGTCAGCATTTGAAATACCGTTCAAATATTATACATTATATAAGAAATATTAAAATATTAATATATATTTTATTACATGGATATTTTTACACAATTTTATATGGAATATGCATAATTTTTGAGATATCTGACATCTAAATTTCTATATAACATAAAAGAAATTCTTAAAATAATGTATTAATGTCTAACGTTACAAAACTTAA
The DNA here is from genome assembly GCA_026543865.1 of Argiope aurantia. Classification (NCBI taxonomy): domain Eukaryota; kingdom Metazoa; phylum Arthropoda; class Arachnida; order Araneae; family Araneidae; genus Argiope; species Argiope aurantia. Next base: position 4,203 of record JAPMOR010093077.1, read on the forward strand.
TAAAAACTGATTTTTTTCAAATTTATACAGGTCAGCATTTGAAATACCATTTAAATATTATACATTATATTATAAATATTAATATATTAATATAAATTTTATTACATGGATTTTTTTACACAATTTTATATGGAATATGCATCATTTTTGAGATATCTGACATCTAAATTTCTATAGAACATAAAAGAAATTCTAAAAAGAATGTGTTAAATTGATTTGACTAAGGTATTGATGAAATCAATCTGCATATTAGTTTAAATAAAAAGTTTCATATGAATGATTTTTCACTATATGTTTATGATTTTTATTGCAACTTTTGATTATATTTCAATGACAAAATATGTAAATATTGTCTTGCTTTTTGCAGACCTTAATAATTTTCCTTTCCTTGGTCAGTTGAATGCCTAAATGCAGTTCAAGATTCCTCAAACGAAATCCATTTCTTCAAATCGTATCTTAAATATCTCTGCCTTATTTAAAGGACAATAATCCTCCAACTGTGATTTAATCATTATGTAAAATATTAGGTGAGATTAAAAACGCAGTTTGTCAGGAAAAGAATATTGCAGAACAGAATTACATGAAATAGCAAACATATTAATTCATAAATTTCACACTATTAAAAAAAGAAGTTTGTTTTTAAAAGTATTAAGATTTTATATGCATTGCAGGATGTTTCAGTGCATACCGCATTGAATTCGACAGATATCAAGTTGATATTTTATGAATATGTGTAAATATCATATTAAGTGATATTCTATGAGTATCATCTTGATAGTAGCTTGTGAAATATCTCTAATCTAGTTTCAATTTATGCTGTGTTTTAAATGGTTGATATAATTAGTTTCTTCTCTATAAACAATTTTCTTTATATAACCTAAAAAGAACATGATACAGTTATGAAAAGAATATAAATATTGCAGTTATGAATATTTCAATATAGTTATAAAATGCAATTATGAATATTTTATACAGTTCTGAAATAAAATTATGGATATTTCAAAATAGTTATGAAACATAATCACTGGAAGGAAGTCTAAATGATAACGTTGTGACTATAATTTTATTGTTCCAGGGCAAATGATGCAAAATGGGTATTGAATTGTTTTTTAACATAATATTTCCTCAGTTAGTTGGTATTATAAATACAAGACTGTCTTTATTTTTTTTTCTTGATAACAAAAGTCGAATCACTTATATTTCCCTCCCTAAATAGATAAAGAACTTTTAACTACAGACATAAAACCGAAATTACTTTCAGAGTGCTGTGACAAGAAGATAACACCGCGTCCATGTGCGTCCCTTGACAGGACACATCCACCATTTTCAATGGACTTCATCGACGGTGTACGTTCCTTATCGGTGATGTCATCTTCAAGAGAAAAAAAACTCGAAAGTTGTTTCCATAACCTAATAATTCACCGTCACCGTAACGGTGCGAGAGAACGAAAAACCTAAGAATCATGTAGGCCAAAAGAAAAATAATTCCTCGTCGAAAAGAATCGGATGGTACCTATAATATATGATGCTGAAAGTGTCTTCGGGAACTGGCAGCAAGCCAGAGTCTACTCTAGTCTGATTTTGTGACGATAAAATTTATGTCTTTTGAGCTGTGGCGAACTCCTTTCACAAATCGTCTTGCACGGATTTACGAATGACATAAATGCCTAGCTAAAGGCGAATGGTAGAAGACGGTATTACCGAACTTAGTAATTTGATGCTATTTATGTAAATTGTTATATAAAGAGGAGATAAAATTTCCGCTTTTTTTCCTTTTTCTTTTTAGTCTTAAAGTGAAAATAAAATGGAATAATTTCTAAGAAATAAATATATTGGATGTTTTTAATTTCTAATAGACTTGATTGCTCAGAAATATTCTGTAATCTTCATAAAAATGCAAAATGAATAAATTATTTTTCTTTAATTTGATTCTTAAATACCTTCTTTACACTAAAGATTTCAAGAAAAAAATACACTGAGTTGCGAAATTATTATGACTATCTGAAAGTTTTATGTAAAATGAACTTTTGCGTTACAGTGTTGCCGCTAGAGGGCGAGATAGCTTCAAAAATGGAATGCAAGGTAAGTGAACCATTAATTGCACTGTGATATGTGCGGTGATATGGGCAAAAAATGTGATTTAACTGAATTTGAACGCGGGATGACTGTAAGCGCTGGAAGCGTCGGAACCAGTATCAGCAAAACAGCTGCTCTTGTGAAGTGTTCCAGAACATTAGTTATTAATGTGCACTGAGAGTGGACTACCAAGCAGAAAATTGGGTCCCAACTTCAGGTTTGTGGTCATCACAGGCTACTGAATGCTCGAACTGAAAGGAGACCTGTCAGAGTTCTCCACTACAACAAAAGAGCAACAGTACGTCAAATAGCGGGGAATCTTAAAGAAGTAGCAACTGCAAGCGTCTTTGAACAAACTTTGAGGCGCACATTACATTGTATAGGCTATGGAAGCCGATGGCCTATTCGAAAGTTTCTGCTGTCAGCCTTGAATAAGAGCAGGCGTTTCCAGTTTGCCAAGACGCATAAGGATTGGACAGTATATGAATGGAAAAGGGTCATGTAGTCTGATAAATCGCGTTTTCAATTACACCATGTAAATGGGAGGGTTCGGATATGGCGGGAAAGCACGAAACCATGGACCTTGGAGAGGTTCAATAATGATGACGGACCTTTTTTGGTTTTTAAAGATTTTATTGTTTCTCCGCTTTCGGGAGTTCCTTTGAGCTTTGCCTTTCGGCGTGCTGCTACGTCGATGATGTTACAAAGACTGATGGTTTTATATATACCGCTAGAGGGCGTTACAAGTGAGAGGCGGGGAAACATGCTTACGTAACATACTCCCGCCTTGAAATTGCACAATTTCAACATTCAGACACTATATGAATTTCACACATCACAATAAATTCGACAGAATTATTACAAAAATGAATAAATATAAAATAAAATAGAAAAAAATACTGAAATAATTCTTATATACAAATTTACACAAAATAATACTGAAATACTTATATATACAAATGAGTTAAAGTCTCTATATATTATCTTACAATCATATAAATATGTAAATCCAATTAATTGTTTGGGAGTAAACATATTTGACTAATACCTCTTTTAATAACCCCATTCAAAACTCTTATTACAACAACTCTGACTAAACCATCTGAACCTTTTATTAATTATTGAATTCTACCCAGTCTCCATTTATATGGAGGTAAATCTGGATCTTTGATTACAACCATATCATTAAGATTTACATTATTCTTAGCAAACTGCCATTTGTTTCTAAGATGTAAATTATTCAAATAATCCCGTTTCTAATTTTTCCAAACTTGTTGTACTAATTTAGTTAATTTTGCCATTTTGACAAATAATTATCTGATTTTTCAATTAATTGTGGTTCAGTAATTGAAGTTATTGGACGGCCAATTAAGAAATGACCCGGAGTCAAAGCTGTATAATCATTAGGATCCGTAGATAAAGGTACAATAGGTCTACTATTTAGAATACCTTCGATTTCTGCAGTTAATGTTAAAAATTCTTCAAATGTGAGTTTTATAGAACCTACTGCTCTCTTTAAATGAAATTTAAAAGATTTGACACCTGATTCCCACAAGCCTCCAAAATTAGGAGACCTTGGGGGAATAAATTTCCAATCAATACTTTCTGTAGTTAAATAATTATTTAAAGTATCATCAGGATTACTCATTAATTTTTTCAATCTTTTTAATTCTGAATTTGTTCCAACAAAATTTCCTGCGTTATCCGAAAATATACATGCACATTTACCGCGTCGGGCAAAGAAGCGTTTTAAAGTTGCAATTAAAGCATTGGACGTTAGATCTGTAACTAATTCCAAATGTATGGCTTTAGTTGAGAAACAAATGAAGACTGCAATATAAATCTTTTGAAAAATACCTTTGCGTTGGCCTTTATATTTAATTAAGAATGGTCCACAAAAATCGATGCCACAATTTAAAAATGGTGGGCTAGGAGTTACTCTTTCCGCTGGCAGATTTCCTAATAATTGATTACAACCTACTGGTTTATTTTTGAAACAAACAATACATTCATTAACTATTTTTCTAGCCAAATTTCTTCCTCCAACTGGCCAAAATTCCTGTCTGACAAGATGGAGTAAGGTTTGGGGACCTACATGTAAATATCTTTTGTGAAAAGATTCCATAATTATTTTTGTAAGTCTATGATGGGCAGGAAGAAGCTTAGGATGCTTTTCATTTTGAGTTAATGTAGACTTTTGCAAACGACCACCTACACGAAGAATATTATCCTCATCTAGAAATGGTGCTAAATTTTTAATCTTACTTTGTTTAATATGAATACCTTTTGACAAATCTTTAATTTCCTTTGAAAATTCAGAAGACTGCACCTTGCTTACCATGAAGTTGGATGCTGCTTGAATTTCCTTTATTGTTATCTTACCTTTTTTACGTTCAGAAGAACACTTCAAATTATTAATAAATCTGAAAAGATAGCTTACAATTCGACAAATTTTAGTATAGTTGTTACTTAAATTCAAAAGATCACAAATGAAATCACTAGAAATATTAGTTAGCAAAATTAATTCACAAGAAGTTTTAACTTCCTTCAGAAAGTCATTATTTGTATTACAATTTACAGTATCCCTTTTATGGGGAATTTCAGACTCTAGAAATTGTGGTCCATTGAACCAAATTTGACTGTTTATCAAATTTGTTGCTGACGTTCCTCTAGAGATTAAGTCTGCTGGATTGTCTATAGATTTAATATGTCTCCAGTCATAATTTGGACACAAACTGTTAATTTTTTTAACACGATTGGACACAAATGGTTTCAATTTTTCTGGGGGAGTTTTTATCCAAGCTAAGGTGATTGTGGAATCTGACCACATATAGACGTGATTTAATATCACTGGTAAGATCGAAATCACCTTTGATGCAAGTCGTGTCAAAAGTAGTGCTGCTGACAGCTCCAGACGAGGTGTTGTTGATTCTTTGATTGGACACACTCGAGATTTGCTGCATGAAAGACTTGTTTTCACTTCACCAGATTTATTTTTTAAGCACACATAGATGACTGCCCCGTAGGTCTTATTTGAGGCCTCACAGAAGCAATGTAGGTCTATGGTGGTGGGATTCTTGATGATAACACATCTTTGAATTTTTAACTGGTTCACTGCCGGTAGATCCTTTAAGAATTTTAACCAGTCATTCAAATCATTTTGTGGAATTGTGTCATTCCAATTTAGCTTTTGTTGCCAAAGTCTCTGAAGAAACATCTTAGCGCTAGTTATAATTGGGCTCATAAGACCCAAAGGATCAAACAATCTTGCTATGACTGAAAGGACTTCCCTCTTTGAGTAGCTGTTATTCAAACTGACAGTCACTTCAAACGTGAAAATGTCTGATGTGGGATGCCACTGCATTCCGAGCGTTTTAACTGTTGTTAAGTCTGGAAATTCAAAATTTAAGTTTTGATTATTCCCTAATAATCCAGGATGGTTTGAAACCCATTTGTGAAGTTGCATGCCTCCTTTACTTAGAAGTTCTATTAACTGCTGTTGTAAAGCCTTGGTTTCTGGTAAGTTATTTGAACCAGTTAAAATGTCGTCAACATAAACATCAGTAAGAAGTTCTGCAGATGCTTGAGGAAATTCATTTTTTTCTTTCTCAGCTAATGCCTTGAGTGTTCTGGTGGCTAAAAATGGAGCACATTTTGTTCCATATGTCACAGTCCGTAATCTGTATGTTTCCACAGGAGAAAATCTATTAGGTTTCCACAGAATTTTTTGTAGGTCTCTATCAGCTTCTGCGACCAAAATTTGGCGATACATTTTCTTTATATCTGCACTAAATGCAAACTGATATGTTCGGAATCTCAAGATGATACAAAATAGTTCCGCCGTTCAATAAAATGGAATTAAGTGAAACTCCATTGCTAGAATTTGCAGATGCATCAAATACGACACGCAAGGGTGTTGATGTGCTTTCTGGGCGAAATACGGCATGATGAGGAATATAATATTCACTACTGGCAATTTCGGGAGAATCTAAAATTCTTTCCATATGATTTAACTGGAAATATTCATCCATAAAAGCCTTGTATTGCATTGCCATTGTTTTATTTTTATCTAATCTTTTCCAAAGTAAATTTAAACGCCCTTCTGCCATTTCTTTTGAATCGCCTAGTGTAGAACGTTTTTCTTCAATTATTGGTAATTTAACAACATACCTTCCGGTACTATCCCTCTTATGAGTGGAAAGAAAATGTTTCTCACAGTATGTTTGTTCATATGTTTTTGATTCGACTGAATCATCTGTATTATCACCAGGAAAAGATTCTAAGTTAAAGAAATTTTTAACAGAATTCTCCAGATTATCATTTTTAAAAATTAATCCAGAAAAGAAATGAGAATTTCTGCCGTTGATTGTTCCCGTTACTAAATATCCGAATACACTATTTTGTAACAAGAGTGAATTATCATATGATCTAAATTTTTCTGACTTCAATAAATCAAAGAACAACTCACATCCGAGTAATGCATTTATTTTACTAGGAATATGAAAAGTCTTATCCGCAAGTTTAATCTCATTTGGGAAGTTAACTTTTGAGATATCAATTTCTTTAGAAGGAGTTAAATGCGTTATTTTAGGCATAATTAAAAATGATGCAGTTCTGGAAAAATCATTGTCTTCATTAAAAATGGTAGTGGTTATTTTATTTCTAACGAAGAATTCTCCTCCGTTAATACCAGAGATGGATGCATTAACCTTTTCCCGCTTTAAATCTAAAGAATTGGCCAAATCTGCAGTTATTATGTTTACCGAACTCCCAGAATCCAACAGGGCCTTTATTTTTATTTTTTGACCAAACGCATCTTCAATAAATAACTGTGCGGTGCATAGAATGTTTGAAGATAGTTTCGAGTTACTAGTAAGCGCTGACTCAGCATCAGTGGTTAGTTTTTGTGGCAACCTAGACGAGCTAGAAGTGTCATTGTTTACATTAAGTTGCTCCCCCGCTCCTGGAGGCGTGACCTCTGCAAGGCGCGTATCCAGATGCATCAAAGAATTATGGCCTGACTTTTGACAGCTTCGGCAGAGGAATGTGGATTTGCAGGGTGGCTTATGCAGTTTCAAACAGTTCTTACAAATGTTATATTTTTCTAAAAGCTCGATTCTCTTAGAAACACTCAATTTTAAAAATTCAGAGCATCTTTGTAAAGGATGTTCAAAATTACATAAAATACATGGCTTTACAGTACTTAGTTTATTCGCATTAAGAAGAAAGTTTTTTGGCTTATTTATTGCGCCTTGAAATTCCTTTTGGAATTTGTTACTTGCAGGGTATTTCCCTAATTGATCGAGTACCATTGCTCTTGATTCTAAAAATTGCAAGAGCTCCTTCAATGAAGGTATTTGTTTTGATTGTATGGACATTTCATATGCCTTTCTACTCTCTTTGTCAAGTCTTTCTAATATATTTACTAATATAGCATTTGTTAAGTCATTACATTCTAAATTCAAACTTTTTAAACCTCTCAAACTTTTATTTATTGTGTCTGTGATATTTCGTAAGCCTTTTGCAGACTCAAAATTTAATTTTTCTAGTTTTAGCATATTTCGAATGTGAATATCAACAACTGCTCGCTTATTTTCAAAGCGTTCTTCGAGAGCAGCAAACAGTGACTCAAATGTATCGTCACTTGTTTCTATAAATTTAGCTTCACCACGGAGGGCAGCTTTTAAATAGAATAACTTTTGATCATTCGTTAATTCGGTATTATCGTTTATTAGACACATAAATTGATTTTTGAAGTTACTGAATAATTCCATTTTTCCGTAAAATAGCGGTAAAGGAATTTCCGGAAGTTTCGTTTTTAATTCAATATGATTGATATAGGCTTTCAAATTTGAATTTTGATCATTGATATTATAAATTTCATTTTCTTTAACATTATAATTAGAGAGTAAGCATTTCAAACTTACCTCTATTTCGTTTCTTTCTTCTTCGATATCCAACATTTCTTGATCGCACTTCTGGCTAAGTATTTCATCTTCGTCGATTTCTAAATAATCCTTGAATAAAATTTCCAATTCATTTTTTATTTCTCCCACAATTACCAGCTTTTGTTGACAGCTGAATATAAATTTATTTTCTTCTTCAACCGTTGAACTACTTTCAACAAATTTTTTAATACCTGTTAGTTTCGCCTTTATCCTTCCACGGATTCTATTTAACTCTTTGGCTTTTTGTATTTTATTTTTTTCCATATTTCCACTAATTCGTCTCCGGCTCGACGGACCAGAATGGAGAGGTTCAATAATGATGACGGACCTTTTTTGGTTTTTAAAGAT
>JAPMOR010093077.1:12584-38406 GCA_026543865.1 Argiope aurantia
CTAGAGGGCGTTACAAGTGAGAGGCGGGGAAACATGCTTACGTAACAGACCTCAACTGCATTGCCACAACACTTCTAGCTGGTGGCGGCAACATTATGGTTTGGGGATGTTTTCTTGGCATAGATGGGACCTTTGATTAGTTTGGAACAACGTCTGAATGCCCAAGGGTATTTAAGTGTTTTCGCAGATCAAGTACATCCGGTTAGGTTAATGGTATACCCTTCCGGGGATGGATACTTTCAACAAGACAATGCTCCTTGTCATACAGCTGGTATTATCGTCAGATGGTTGGAAGAACCCGACGCTAGACTTTACCTGCCTTCTTTGGACTGCATAATCACCAGATCTCAATCCAATTGAAAATTTGTGGGATGAGATCGAACGGAGCATCAGACAGCTGGATTCAGTGCCATACAATCTGAAGAAATTGAAAAGTGCAGTTCATCGGATATGGGGTCAAATTCCTCCTACCACCTACCAACATCTCACAGTGGTAATTGCAATGTGAGCAGTATTACGAGCTAAATATGGCCCAACACTGTATTGAGGGTATGTTTAATTTTCAAGTTATTAACAACTATAATTCTTCGATTTGGAATAGAAATGTTAACTGTGTAAAATTAATTTTTCAAATGTCCATGATCAATTTCTTTCTTTTACTTTTTTGAGTCATTGAAACGACTTTTTGAACTATTTACCATAATATGTATATACAAACCTGGGAAAATATAAAATATAACGATTTCTACAATATATATTCTAGTTCAGAAAAAAAAACTGAAAATAAATAACAGAATCTGAAAATTTTCATATATCTTTAAGACTATTTTAAAGAATTTTATTAAAAAATATAATTTACTGCACCGAAAATAATTAAAGAACTGCTTTGGAAATAATTACGCTTGTAGTATAACTCGAATTCATAATATGTCAAGTATTTTTACATTTAGATTCTAAAATTATATAATAACATTGTAGCCATTTATGACATTCATATATTCTTACATTCTTCTTTATGTAAGATGTGAAATAATGCATTTTTACTTGAAGTGGAGTGTTTTTACTGGAAAGTATGTAAAATGCTAATTGAAACAATGAATTAAAGAATTTGAATAAGTACACACACTATTGGGTAAAATATTATCATAAATGTAGCATATCTACATGTGATAATCCATTTAGTTTTACTATTTATTATTCCACCTAAAAATGAGTAAAAACACTATTTGTTTTTGTATCATGTATGATTGAATTAATTTAATTTTTCCATTTGTCGTTTTCATGAAAACACAAAAAAGAAAATCAAATGAAAATTTCTGTTTTTCATGTCTGTTACATTGCGAGTAGAATATTGTTGGCTAAAGAAAATTATAAGATTTCATTACAAAGTAAAGTCTTTAAAAGTGCTTCCAATTTTCCCCCTTTTAAACAAAACATTAAAATTTAATTTTTTTTATTTTGAAATAATCTTATTCTATCTGTTTATCAATTTTGTTTTCATTAATGAATTTGTAATTAAATCAAAGATTTACTGATTCATCAAATGTTAGTATATTTAGTTTCTTCTAAAGATTCCGCCATGAATTGTATATTTAAAAGTTAGCAATTGTCTTTATTTTGTACCGATACAAATATTTTTTTTAAATAAGGTGATTTAATGATTTTATGTAATTTAAACATCATACAGTTAAAATAACTCATGCAACATTAATAAATGTATCCATTTCTCAAATTCTATCGATATTTCTAAACTACTATATCTTTGCTATTGCTTAAAATATTTTGTATTAATTACATCTTAAAAGATGTCCAAAAATTATTTTATCTTTTTTTTTTCTAGATCAAATGTTAATAGGACGTATAATTTCTAAATCTAATTCTTTTTGGAATCAAATACTTTGGTCGTTGAGACTGAAAAGAAAATTGGAGAATGTTACTTGAGAGATCGTGAATGTAAAAGGCACGTTACGCAGTTGGGTCATGTCGCTGAGGAAAGCATTCCTATTAATGCTTTCCTTGGAATTAAGTATTGCTTGGAATCCTGATAAGAGAAAATTTATTCTCTAAGCGAAAGAAAGACTATAAAAACATACATTACGAATGTTCATTTTATAAAAGATATGTTCTGCTGACTAAGAAATATGTTTTTATTTGTTAAATTCATTGCTATAAATTAAGAAAAATGCAAAAAAATATGTATTAAAAGTAAATGAATGAAAATGCTATCTTCTAAGGAATATAAAGTTCAAAAAATGTCTTAAAATTACACATTAGAATGGCTATATCTATATTAAAAACCACAGGATGTTGAGAGACTATAAAAGAGAAAGCTCCCAAACTAGGAGTCAAAGTGTTGTTTTGGAATATTGTTTTATTTCACAATAATTACTTTTTCCTTCAGTCACGTTAGAAAATATTCCTGAATCTATATAAATAAAATTGAACAGAAATATGAGTTTTTTTAATTATTTTTTTATTTCAGTATCACTTCGGAACAATTAGACGATCTATAGAAAACAAAACCGAATAAAATATTTTTACTTGATCGACTGGAATATTGTACTTCTAAATCGAAGCTAATCCAGTTTTTTAGTATTGCATACATGGAGTCATGAAATCTATATGAATTACTTTTAATTTCTCAGTAAATTTCACACGTTTGAGTTTGTCAATACTAAATTACGGTACGTCTACATATTTTCTAACAAAACTCTTAAAATAGTAAATACTTTTAGATTTGAGATCAGAATTTTCAAAAAAGCTAGATCAATTTGAAAGAAACTTATCAAACATGATTTTTCATTGTTCAACTAAAAACATGATGATTATAAAACCAACCATAGCTTATGAAAGAATGGAATTCCGTTAATTAAACCCTTAACTGGCGCTAAAAGTTTTGATTGGTTTAATCCCATCACCGGTTAATCCTAAAGATATATTATGTGAAAAAAAATGTGTCATATTCATTAATAATCTCTATAAAAACTATAGCGTTTATCATCACTCTCACGGTTACCTTCTTTTCATATATACGAATTTTTCGTGACATTGTAAAATAATTATAATATTAGTTCATTATAATTCAAGACTCTACCAATTACAAATACAAACAATTTCTAAAAACATCATAGCATTGCAAAATATGGGGTATTGTTACACGGAAGTAAATCATAGAGAAAAATAGATACATAACGAAATATGTATATTTAAATGTTAACATCAAATATCCCACACAGATTATTGTTATGAATCTACAATATGCTTTCCTTTAATGTTAGTGTCATAGATAAAATTAGAAACTTACAGATAATTCCGATGGATGAAGATAAACATTGCCTCGTCAATAAACTTGGCAATCATTAAGCGACAAAAACGCAAATTTAAAAAAGTATAAGAATTATGGAGATATCTATATTAAAAACCGCGGGAGGTTGGGAGACTATAAAAGAGAAAGCTCTCACACTAGGAGTCAAAGTGGTGTTTTGGAAAATTCAGTGTATAGCGAGTTCTATAGGTGCTTTGTGCTAATCGGCTTTTATTTATCTATTAGTATAGTTACTGTATCTGCTGTTCATAGTGCACTTTATTTATTCCCTGTGTTTTTCGGTTTTAATGGAAAAAGCACCTTTATACATTATAGAGTTTATTGCATTTCCTACACGTGAATTCAGCAGATGGTTTTATTAAAAATATAAATAATAAACTGCATTGTTGTGAAAACAAAAGAATGACGTTTTAAAATTAATCTTTTTTATAACTGTAATAAACGCCCTATGAGAATTTGAATGGAACTAAGAAAACTGTCGATAAATCATAAAACAACATCTAATACACGTTTATATAATTTATTTTATTCATTTTCCTTGTCTTTTTATATATCGCTCATTTCAATTGAATCATAATTGTATAGGTAATGAGAAAATTTTTATCCTGTTTCGGTGAAAAAAAGAATTAAATTTGTTATCATCCTTCTGTAAAGGATTACATATGTTTCGACATATGTTTGACAAATACATTGTAATAAAAGTATTCTTGAAATTCCCATTGCTGGTTACTTGAGATATTCAAGATAATTTCAGAAACACGAATAAATGTTACATTACTGCAGAAATATAAGAAGCAAAGTAAACAAATATAATTTTATGAAATCGATAACAATACTAGAAAACTCATATTCCCCATCTTTTGAAAATTGTTTTTCTTGCAAAGATGTCTAAGATTGATATTTTTCAGGTCTGAGAAATAGCTTTTCGAAAAGTCCGTTAAAAAGTTACCAAAAGTTCTATTCTTGCAAATATAGAATTTTATTTAAAAAAAAAGTATATATTTTCATGTTGTACAAAATAAATTTGTAGCAATACTTAGGTATAAAATTCCATGTATGCTTTCACAATGTTAATTAATTCTTTTCTTTCCCAAAATTTCTTTTGAGTACAAACTTAATTTAATGTTATTTTAAGTAATCATTCCTGGAATTTTTAATTCGTATTAAATACAGAGTTAGAAGGATGTTCGCCAAATCAGTAAACTCTAGAATAGTTTCTATTGGTCCAAAAGAGAATTGAAAATTAGATTTAAAATTGAAATTGAAAATTAGAAATAAAATTTGAACTACGGATAATTCAATTGATATACGTGACATTTATTAAATACAACAATGTTAATAAAAATTCCCTGTTAGTTTTTCTTGTATTATACATAAAACGCTTAATATGCTTTATTAATCCGTCACTGGATGCAGGAGTCGAAAAAACTCAGAGTTATTCATTAGCTCTGATTATCACGTGGTATTCTGTCTTTAAATACAATAATCTCCTCAGTACCTTCAATTTGCTCTTTCAGTAGTATGTTGGCAAAAGTCTAAGAATGGACACGTGCGTTTAACCGACTTATTCTTTTCCGAAGTTTTTGTTGTTATATATGGAGTCATTGATTTCATGTCTCTGAAATTGCTTTTAATTTAAATAATGCAAAAAGAATAAAGAAATACTCTTAAAAAATTATTTTGAATTATGTTTTTGTTAAAGTCTAACGTTAGCGTAATTTCGTAATATCTAACCGAATTAAATACTCATTAAAAGATTGTTTAGGCTTTTTATATAACATCTTTCCAATATTTAATATTAAAACATTTAACATTTTTTATATATTTTAATATTTTTGGTAATTATATGATTTTCAGAATGTATTATGTTTCCAAAATAAATTCCAATGCTGTTTACAAAAGATAAAAAAGAAATACAAGAATGGAGTCATTTTGATTCTATGTTTCTGGCCGCGTAAGAAATTCATTTCTTCAGTTACGGGTTAATGTTAAATAATATAAATAAGTTACATTAAAGCTTTATGTTCAACTATGTGTTCAGCCGCAAAACCGCATTTTCAGCAGCTCACCAGAGTAAGTTGCCTGAATATCAAGGATATGATGCGGAAGGCTGTACTTCATATCTGGTGCTGATGCTGATCTTTGATGAAAGATGTTATCTTCCAGAAACCCCCACAACTAAAAGTTGCTATCAGGTGAACGAGGATATACTATTGGATCGTGACAACTAATCAGAAATGCATCTGCAAAATGCTGTCTTAGCAATTGTTTTACATGACGATCAATGTGAAGAGGTACGCCATCATCCTTGAAAATGATATTCCAAGCATATACACTGTTAAAATGATGTGCATGCTTCGGAATTTACAGCGGAATTACAAAATCCCTGTGTATATCACATGATAAAGATAGCTATTCAACATTTTGACTTTTTCAGGATGCAAGGGTTATTCTGGATAATGTGAGGTTTTTCGGCTTCCCAAATTCGACAGTTGTGAATGTTAACTTAAAAGATGTCAACGTGCTTATTTGAATTCAACCTTTTATCCCCTTATTATTATGTATTTGCGTAAAAAATCTATGAAAAATTACGATCAATGTTATTTAAATCCTTTTCTCAAAGGAAATTTATTTCGAAATATTCTACAATTTATAATTGATTGTTAGTATGAATACAAATCTTTTTTATATATGCAAAGATTCAAGATCAGAAATAATTTGGAATTTTTACACAGCAGAATTTTAGATTATTTGATAATTCATAAAAGTTTTTTTTTTACTCATTGTCTAGTATTTGATTTGGAAAAGCAAAAATTAATTCAGAATTAATCTTGTGACTATTTAAAACTCTTTAATCTGTCATGAATAGATCTTGCTAATTTCTTGAGTTCCTTCAAAACTGAAGTCTTGAAAATAAAAGATAAATAAGAAAAGGTTTAGTAAAAACAGGAAATTATTTTTAAAATGCAATTAAAAATTAAAAACATTCTTTAACAATTATTTGCTTGTTGTTTGCATAAAATTTTAAAATTGTATGGATAAAAAAATTAGGCGAAAAATATTCTTAGTAGATTTTAATTACTTAAAAAAGTTTAATATGTCCCTAATTTACTGAAATTTTTCGAAAAAAGTGTTTTTTAAATAGCAAACTAGCAAAAGCACTAGAGTTCTTTTCAAAAGACTCAAACTTGTTGAATATATGCCCCTAATCGTGTGGCAGCCGGTATCATAGTCAGAGGACGCAGAACTCCTTATTAATATACTATTACTTATCTCTTATCCAGTGATATCCAGAGCAAAGGTACGCAATTGAAAATAGCACAGAAATTCATTGCATTTCCTATACTGATTCCCCTTTATAAGAGCGATGCACTTTAGATGCCTTTAAAACAAGTGATATTGCCATAGCATAAGATAGAGTATGTAAAATTTCAAATTGAATTATATTTACAAAAACAAGTTTTTCCTTAATACATTCTTAATTATTTTAAGCAAACATTGTGTGTAAATTAAAATAATTAAATTCTGATAAAAATTATTTTAAGGTGTGAAAAATATATCTTATATGTACGTTGTGGATACTTTGAAAGCAATGCAAATGAATTCAGAAATTTATTTAAAACAGCATTTTTTCTTACAATAAATTTTTGTTTTTTATTTGTTTATTTAGTTATTTTTAATTCCAAAGAAATTGATTGATTTTCCTTAAAATTCTTTTTTTAAAAAAAAGATCTTCATATTTTATTAAGTAACAAACCTCTTTCGGAATAAAGATAACAAGAAAACACTTCTCCGTTCACAAAAAAGGAACAAATATTATAAGAGAGAAAGATTATTAATTTCCAGAAATTGACCTAGGAAAGACATTTTTCCAAAATTTGAAAAACCGAACATAGAAGAAAAAATTTGGGGCCGAAAAGGCATTCATTATTTCTTCGAAAATTGCTTACAAATGCCTGTAAGATATATTCTTAATTTACTTTTTTACTGTTTCTTCCATTTTTCTTAGTTTCAAAAACTAAAATTAATTGAATTCATTAATCGTCTGTTCGTAATCAGCAGGAAAAGAGATATAAAATAGCACCAAATGTGCTATTCTTTTAAATTTAAATATAAAACTTTTATAAATTTCTTTTAGACTCCTTAATATTATCTTACTATACTTTAATTGATGCTTTGATAAAAAATGGGAATACCACATAGAATTTAATACTAAGTACTTCAGCTATTCACTTTGACAATCTTGAACACTAACATAAGTACTGCTCGAAAAGATACCTTGAGTAATAGATGCTATTAACAAAACTCAATGCTATTCTAAGTAGTCAGTTTGCACGGGAAATTCTATGTTAATTTTCAAGAGATGGATGTTGTTTAAAAAATTACTATTCCATTTGAATTGTACTTTCATACAGAAAAATATACATAAGGCAATTTTATTCATTAAATTTCAAGAGTTAGCTGTGCAAAAAACCGGCCAATAGGAGTGCGGCTGGTTAAGGATGGAGGGCAAATGGAAGCTGAAATCCCAATTTTACGTAATTAAATCAAAAAGTTATTAATTTGTAAAGAAATTATTGAGAACTAAAAATTGTGAGTATGAAATGTATAAAATGCCCTATCAACATTCAAATAACTTTTAAGTAAATCAGGAATAAAATTTTTATAAGTTCAAATTCAAACATTTTAAATTTAAAAAAAAAATTGAACGAATATTTTGGAATTTCATGTAAGCTCGGTTACATTGATGAGGATAACTGATAAAAACTTCTGATCGCTATCTATATTTGAAAAATTCAATTTTATTAAAAAATAAAAATTCAATTGTCGGACAATGCCTTAATAGTGCTTTTTATGATTCAGAATTCACAGTCAGATAAAAATATCATTCGGAAAATGCTATTCTACAATTTCAAATAATAACATATTGGCGAATTTAAAAAAAAGAAATATGATAAAAGTGAGGTTTAATGTTAACATTTCATCTGAAATATTATGCATGAATTCATTTTAAATCAATCGTATGCTTACGAGCATAGCTTTTTCATGTACTTTTTAGAATCAATCGACATAAAAAAAGATTTTTTTTCTTTTTCAAATATAGTTTTCATACCTTTTTTTTTCATTCTTTTGAAAATTGATCGTTATGTGAGTCAACTGGAAATCTTAGGACAGGAGATTCATAGCTTTACAAAACAAGAGATTTATAGCTTTACAAATTCTGATAATAGAAAAATATTTATAATTATATTTCAACAGCCCTGCTTTGTTCAATACATTTGAATTTTGTTTAAAAAATGCAGATATAGATCTGAAATTAATACCATTTATTCCTTTTCATGTAACATGTACTTATAGGGAATTCAAAAACTTCGCTCAATTAAAATTTTAAAAAATGTTTTTCTATCTCCTTATAAGATATTATACAATCTACAGCTCATTTTATTCACCTTTTAAATACACTTGTCAGAAAAAAAGTATTTCTCTGACCGTTCTTCTACAAAATGATAAAAGTTTATATTGAGAGAAATTCGTTGGGGATCAACTTGAATTTACAAACATTATTTATTTCTGTTGTGATAAATTCAGGAATCAAACAAAACACACTAGGAATTCATTTCAAACCCTATTAGAGATAATTTACTGCTACAGATGTGAATTCTAAATTGGCCAGTTCTTCTGTTAACCAGTAAACATCATCATTATCTGAACAAGTAAACATGTAAACATGATCCCTCTGAAAGAATATTTACTTTGTAACGTCCTGCGGAAAGCCCAATTTTGTACCTGATTGAGAATGGATATCCTAACCATTCTGAGAATATTTAGAGTATAATGCTACTTTACAGGTATAATAAACCTTCCTTAAACAAAAATTATTTTTAATGCTGTAATTATTAAACTTTGATGTTAATTCGCATTTCTTCATTTTATTTTTTAACGATATTCCATAGAGCTTACCTCACAAGAATTATAAAAATGTATTTAATTTATAGATTTCATATTTTATACAGATATTGCCTATGCATTTCAAATCTTATTTATAATAATATAAATCTTTTGACAAATGCACCGTAATATATCACTTAAAAATATCGAATCTGCACTATTAAAATCTTTAAACAACATCAAAAAAAAATCTTTTCTAACTTTATATCGTTATCCCAACATAGAAATTTCATCGAACTCCTTTTTAAACTAATGGAATTTATTTGAAACCAATAACCTTACAGACAGTCCGTGACCAATACCATCAACGATCAAAGACAACGACCAAATCAAATACTACAGACATTGGCTTTCATCTTTAAGGAATTGAAATGAAGATACGACTCGTTTCGAAATCGTATTAATTAACACATGACCGAATAGCACCCGAGAGATCGCGAATGAAGTTAAAGATATTCGATAGTGAACCGAAGCTTGGAAAGAGCCGTTACAGTTCAGAAACGGGAAATTTAATTCGCTATGTTCAGGTACCGAAGACTTCCGAAGCAGATAGTAAAGCGGCCGTCTGGCTATTTGCCATGTTTCAGGAACGTCGATGTTCTTTTGCTCGATTCATTTGACAAGGTGCATAGCGAGAGAAACTAAATCAAATTTTCCTTTTAGATGCGTCTGAAATGCGTTCGATTTATTATTTTCTTTTTAATACATAATATATTTTATAAATTCCAGGATAGGATTGTTGGGGTGAAATATTTATATCAATGATAAGTATTGTCATCTTTTGTAAAAATGATCATGAGAGATGTAGTATTAAGACTTTTCAACGTAAGAGATCGCATTTAAATCATTAGATGATATTTAAACTAAAATTTAGCCTCGTATAATGTTTTTTATCTGGACATACATTTCAAATATGGCGTAATAAAATCCCAGTATTCAATGGTATTATCTTTTTATATCACCTAATTAAAAACCAAAATTTCAGTTTTTTTTTAATTTGCATGATTTTTCTAATGTAAAGTTCGACCCTTATTATTTGTTATCCGTTAATGAAAGACCTTTTACACCATTGAAAAATGCAAAATGTATTGCCATCTGCGTATTGAGAGGGGCATAATCATATGCATAAAATTCTATGTGAGATATGATGTTGAGATAAGGTAACGATATGAACATTTGTCTGTTTAGGAATGACATTTCTTTTTAGAGCCAAAAACATATGTTAGCTGATTTAAACTATTTATTCTTGAAAACCAAACACCAGATCATTCTAGAAATGATTTATTTAAAGTAAAAAAGTATTTTCAAATTTACTAGTTAAGGAAATTTACTTTTAAAGTTGTTAAAATAGAAATAATTCAATTAAATATATCTGCAAACAAGTTGCGCCATATTTATCAATTTTCCGTCTTCTTTAAATTATTCGCTGTTTAACTGAAAGAAAACGAAATAATATCTAATCATGATAACTACTGACGACTGATTTATCTGTTCAAGATCAATTTTTTCTTCTTCTCCGGACTTAAACTAATAAAAAAAGTAACTATAATTTTCAAACAGCAACATTCTTGTAAATTGAAGGGGAAAAAATAATTAAAATACTAAAGATAGTATAGTTACAACTCAACAGGAAGTTTAGAATTTATTAGAGTTAACAAGAATTCCAAGGAGAATAATAAACCAAATGTATTTCGAACATATCTCGAAGAAAAATGTGATTTTGTTTCTCTCCAAATGCACCTTGTCAAATGATCCAGACAGAAGAACATCGACGTTTCTGAAACATGGCAGACAGCCAGATGAGCCCACTCTATTATCTGAATCGGAAGTCTTTCGTACCTGAGCATACCGAATTAAATTTATCGCTTCTGTAACGACTCGCTCTGGGCTTCGGTTCACTATCGAATATCTTTAATTTCATTCGTGATCTCTCGGGTGCTATTCTGCAATTATTAATTAATACAATTTCGAAATGAGTCGAATTTTCACTTCAATTTCTTAAAAGCCAACGTCTGTAATGTTTGATTTGATCGTTGTCCTTGATGATATTGGTCATGACTATCTGCCAGGTTATTGGATTCAAATAAATTTCATGGTTCAAAAGGAATTCATTGACTTTTTTATGCATGCAATAAGATAAAAAATTGAAAAAAAAATGTTTAAAAATATTTCAAAAAAACCCTAAATGCAATGAAGTAAGAAATTACTATGTATTTATCAAAGGTTTTATATTATTGCTAATAAATAATTGAAATATTGAGGCAATATACATAATTTTTTTCCGAAAAATAATGATCTAAAATCAGAAAGGTTATAAATTCATTATATAGTTATAATTCTTGTGAAACAAATTCAATGAAATATCTCTATGGAATAATAAAGCAAGAAATTCTCTTAAATTTCAAAATTTCATTTTTATACAAAATTTCAGTTTAGGGGAGTTTTATTTTGTCTATAATGTTCCGTTATATACTAAAATCAGTCAAAAGTTTGATGTTTAATAAATCAATTTTCTGGAGCAACGCCAGTATGTTTATTTAAATTTTAAGAACAGCTTATTTTCGTAAAAAATAAAAAAAAATAAAAAAATAAACATAATATGCCAACAAGCATGGCACAGAAATTGCTCTGATCACTTATTGTTGAATAACAACATTCAAATGTAAATAAACCACAGTAAGAACTATTCAGATTGATTCATTAAACGTTTTTATATTTAACCCAACTCCTCGCTTATTTAATTGCAAAATATTATTAAAAAAGCTTGGAAGAGAGCTCATCTTATGATTAAAATCTCTTTTCAGTCGAAAGAGAAAAATGAAATCAGGACGATATAATCAGACATTAAAAACAGCTTTATAGAAGACGAGAATAAGTTTAACTTTTGTCAAATGGAATAAGACTTGACAACATAAATAGATGTTTTTATATTTCTTGATTATTTTGTCACAAAAATAATCTTTTCACTATCTTGGAATTCAAATTATTACATTTTTAATGACAATTCCATTTCCATACATTTTCCTTTTTTTTATTAATTTTAAAAAATTTAATTTAACATGCAATTTCTAACAGTGTTTCAAATTTTATGATGAAATTCCAACTCATCAAAACATTTAATCATGCCCTTTTGTCAGTATTAAAACAAATATAAAAAGGAATTACTTTTTTCGGACATAAAGGTAGGATTTTTGTTATCAGTTTTTATTCCACAGATTATAAATTTTTAATTATTTTAATTTTCATGAACATTAATTTGTGATCAACTTTAAATTAAATTCATGTTTGTTTTTTTAATCTTATCAAAAAAGGGGAATTAAAAAATTCGTCATTTTATTATGTGCAGAGCTTAAATATCAATAATCCGGATAATCAAGCTGATTAATATATTAAATTTAGCATCTGCAGAGTACAATTAAACATTTGATGTGCTATTTAAAATGTTCGCACACACTAGAAGATTTTTTAAAAAAATTTTAACTTTAAAAATCCAGTTTATTTACAGTAGTTCATTAATATATATTTAAACTCATTTCAGTGAGAAAAAACCATATTACTCTAATTATTAATTAATTAATTAATATTTAATAAGCTAATTAGCCTATTTTTTGAAACATGATATCTTAAATTCTAATTTGTACAGTCACATAATTCTAGTTGGAAATTATGCCTAATATTTGTCTTCATGTTGTCTGCCTCAATCAAATTATAAAAATATATAGTTTATTTTTTCATCAACGATGAATAGAAAATGCGAGATTCTTTCAGTAATTTTAACTTTTAAATAGCTATTAAAAATTTATTTCTGTAAATATAACTTTGATTGAGGCACAAAACATCCGCTATTTCATACAGATTATTTTGATATATAAATAAATGTATTTGGTTAATTTTCTGTTGAGTTATGATTGTTTGAATGAAGCAACATAGTGGAAAAATATCTTTCTTCATAAAATGAGTTTTAAAAAAACCGTAACTAGAATTGTTAATGAAAGCACCTCAAAAAAAAATTATAACTCGGGAAATATTTCGAATATTGACAACATAATGGTATCGTTTGAAAGATAAAGAATCAGAGAAAATTATTAAGCAATAAAAAGAATATTCGATATTTTGAACGATTTTCGCAGTTTCAAGTGTGCACATACACTTTAAATAATGAAAGATCCAAATAACTCAAGCTCCATTTCGGAATTCTATTCATGCAGTACCATTAATTACAAATATTTTCAGGAATTCTCTTTATACGAATTTCATTCATTTTTATTTATTTCGCGTTATCTTTGGTAGATCGATTAGAAATAGCCTCGATTTAGATATTGAAATACATCTAATGTGTGCATAAAATGTATGGAAAAATAATCAGGAAGGGAATTTATTTGGAACATTGTAAAATATTCATGTGGTGTTACTTTCATATCTCTTAATTCACCCAATTTAAACATAAGCTTCTAGTGAATGAGATTTCGGATTGAATTTTCATTCAAATGATGCTACAGACAAGTTTGAAATTTTAAATCTAAATTTTAACAATAAAAAAATCATAATTTTAAATACAAAAAAAATCTATATCTGTTCTGAACTGTCTTTTTCTTTTCAAACTTTCCTCTTTTGTATAAATTTAAGTATATATTTTAAACTTCGGGTGTTTTTTTGTTTTTTGTTTTTTTTAGATAGGAGGGATAAAGAGAAAAAAAAAAGACACTAGAAAACTCTTCAAAAGGCATCTCAAGAAATGTCAATAATCTTTACTAGCATTCCAGATGCATGGCAAGAATTTCAATAACTCTTCTGAACGCGCCCATCTCTTTCATTTTCCGAAGAATATTCACCGTGTGCTAAGGTGAAATTCATGTCCATGTTTTCAGTGGAATTTTTTGTGGCGTAAAAAGAGACACAGTTCTGAAATAGAACGAAAGAATACGCATTTTGCATATGCAAAAGATGTTTAGATGAGATCCTTATCCAGCTTTGTAAGGCTTTAGAAAAGCCCTTTTATAACATTTGTACTACTTCAATACAAAGGAAAAATGCTCATTTCGAGAATTATTTGCCTTTGAACTTCCGTTGATGTTAATGGATTAAACAATGATAAAAGTGCTTCTGTTGTGACAAGTGCTTCTTATTTTAAGTGATATAAAATTTTCAAGGGATTTAAAGAGAACGCTGGTTGTTTATTTGGAAGCTAAATATCAAATTTGATTCTTGAATACTTGTCTGGATTTTTATGTATAATATTCATTTTTGATATTCATATTCGTTTTATCTATTAGAAACGCATTTATATATAGTATACAGTATACATAAAAAACATGCAATTTAATATGACACTCGCCAATTTAATGAAAATGTGCTATTGCATCATCAAAATTAGTGGCCGTTAGAGGGCATGAGAGCAACAACAAGTGAATGCAAGATATGTGAACCATCAATTGCATTGTATTGCTTGCCAATATATTAGCAAAAAGCGTGTCTTAACTGCGTTTGAACGCTGATTGAATGTAGAAAGCTCGGAACGTTGGAACCAGTATCAGGAAAACGACTTCACTAATGAAGTGTTCGACAGCAGCATTTATTAATGTTTATAGAGAGTGGGATACCAAGTAAAAACTCGGATCTGAACGTCAGGCTTGTGGTCATCATAGGATAATGAATGCTTGAGCTGAAAGGAGACTTGCCAGAGTTGTTCAGTCCAATAGAAGATCAATAGTACGACAAATAGCGGGTAATCTTAATGAAGGAGAAATTGCGAACGTCTCTGAATGAACTGTTTGCCGCACATTACATTGTATTGTTTATGGAAACCGACGACCCATTCGAAAGCCTCTACTGTCTGCCTTGAACAAGAAAAGACGTCTCTATCTCAAAAAGGAGTACCAGGATTAGACAGTAGATGATTGTAAAGGGTCATATGGTCAGATGAATCGCTTTTTCATTTACACCATACAAATGGTAGAATGCAATTATTGAAAAAACAGTTCTAAAACATGTACCTTAACTGCATTGCTACAATATTTCAAGCTGGTGGAGGCAATATTAGGATTTGGGGGTGTTTTCTTGGCATGGTATATGTCCATTGATTCCTGTGAAACAATGCCTGAATGACCCAGGATGTTTAAGTGATATCGGAGATCAAATCCATCCTGTTATGCTAATGGTGAATGCTATGTTAACCCTACTGGGGATGAATATTACCACCAAGACAATGCTCTTTGTCATAATGCTGGCATGGTCATTGGAAGAGTATGACGAAGCATTTACCTTAATTTTTTGATCCATACAATTGCCCAATCATAATCCAGTTGATAATTTGTAGGATGAGATCGAAAGGGACATCAGGCAGCTGGATCCAGTACCATCAAAATTTATGGAATTGAAAAGTGAAGCTCATGGGATAGGGTCTTAAATTCCTATTACTATCCATCCCAAGAAGAATTCATGCAGTATTTGGCGCAAAAGATAGTCCAACATTGTACTGAGGAATAAGTCATAATAATTTGACAGCTCAGTGTTTTATCTAGTATATATAGGATTTAGGATATATTGTGTATGTATGAATATGTGAATTCATAATAATTGGAGGCTCAGTAGTATATATTGGCCTTCTATAGTATATATTGGATCTAGGATATATTGTCTGTTTATGGATATGTGAACGTTTGAAACGTAAAAAAATAGCTTCATTGTAGCACATATGCTCAGATTTTTATTATTTTCTTGGCTACTAAGACTGAAGAGAAGAAATATCTGATTTTAAAAAATCTTATTATGAATTTTTTAAATTAGGGAGAGACAATATTCTCAGTTATATCTATTCATTATATTAAAAACTAAACTAATGTTCATAGAAGCTATTTATTTTTAAAAAAGAAATAGCTATTAAAAAAAGTTTTTTTTTAAAAAAAATAAATGAAATGTCATACATAATACCATTTTTTGGCGGAATTTGATAATTTTTTTAAAAAAATACATCCAAAAATCAATTAGTGATAATGTCTGAAAAGGTCAATTTGAATTTAAAAAAAGATGAAAAAGCAAAATCATTTGTTTCAGTTAGAATTTAAGAAAGTTAATTTCTTGATAGCGGGTTAGAAAAATCATTTAAGAAGGGCTAAAATTGAAAGGAGAAAGCAAAAGTTTCGTTTTGAAACAACTCACGTTTTTCCATTGCTTTTGTCGGAGAAGACGACTGAAGAATACAAGGTCTGATAGAAAAAAGTTTCTCAGACAATAGACAAACGTGACCGAATAGTTTGATTTATTAGAAGCTAGGGAAAACAGTCGAGGCCAATAAATGTCCTTTTTCTCAAACCTTAAATGGGAGAAGACAACCACAACCGTACAAGTCTTTTTAAACTTGATTTTGTGTACTTCTTTTTAGGAGCATTAATTTTATTCTTTTATATATAAAACAATATTTTAATATGCAGTAGATTTTCCATTAGAAACATATTTTTCTTAATATTTCTGTTATTTTTTACATAGTAATATTTTTGTATCAATTAAAATATGATATATATATATAAAAGGTGAATGCACGAGTCATGAATGTGTGTATGTCCTAAAGGATTGATCATAAAACCACGATTTTTCAAATTTGATACAGTTATTCTTCGGAAGATTGGAATTTGTATATTAGGGCGATTTATTTCGAAATTTTTGTCAAAATTCTCATTAATTTAATCTTTAACCTACATTTTAAAATTTTCTCCGTGATAACATTCAAAAATATTATAATTACCTAAATGATTTTTTATACAATCATAAAATCCCCCAAAAATTATCCTTTAAATAATACCGATTTAGAAATCATGCAAAAGCTACCTTAAATTTTGGAAATTGTTTTCGTCGTTTCATTAAATATTTAATTCCTTGATTTTTTTCTAATATTAAATGTTAAGAAAGAAAGATTGTCTCTAATATCTGTGCAGTTTAAATTATGATTGAGAAAGTGAAGCTATATTACCGGGAGAGTCAGATGAACCACAATTTCAGAAAATTGACTTTATTAACTTGGTTTATATACACAGCAAACAGTATAAGTGCATGTCAGTTAACTTATAAGGCTTTAATTTCTATCACAATTTCAACTTCAAAAATATTTTCTTGAAAGAATCATGATCATTAAATTATATATAAGAGATTTAATTGAAGGGATACACAGCCGAAGTTTTCAGCGAACCAGCTGGTTTCAGAGGTTAATATAATAAAAGATAGACACTATGCAATTTTTATAAGGAGATATAGGAAATCAATTATGATTATAACTTGTATACCTTGATGATAAAGGACATACATCATAAATTATTTCTGCAGCGATCCCAAATAGCACAGCATTATTGCACAATATTATACAATATTGTTCAATATGATATGATATTAAACAATACTCAACAATATTATACGATATTGCGAATATTTATTAATATCATACAATATTGAACAATATTTGTGCGCTACTAAGATATGGCTAAAAATTAAAGTCTAATTCATGGGTATCCTTTAACGAATAATTTTCCTTAAAATATATTCAATAATTTTTATCGAACGTTGTGCTTCTGCATTTGAAAATTTTCCAGTAACCGAATATTTTATTGTCAACACAATGTAAAGAGTTGAAAGTTGAAAATGATCAAGACCAAAAGAAAGAAAATAAGAAAAGTGAGAAAGAAAACTCCTGTTCTAAAGGAACTGGTAGCTGCCTTTAATACTTAATGCTGAAAGTGTATTCGAAACCTGGCATGAAGCCAGAGTCTACTTCAGTCTTATTTTATGTCGATAAAATTTACGTCCGAGTGATTCTATTTTGGGTATTGTTGCACAGATTTACGAATAACAGAAATCAGGCTTCAGGTGTAAACTGGAAGACAGATTTCAATTGAAACTATGTAATATTGAATTTTAAGCTTATTTTTAGGGAAATTGTTTAAATAGATATTTGTTTACTGAAAAAAAAACTGTGTTTTTTTGTTTGTGCTAAGAACAGCAGAACAAAATGTTAAAATAGAAATCTGTGTCATATTTCATTTATATCTTCATTATGTCTCATTGCTGCTGAAAGAAAGATTTAATGTTTAAAGATTCGTTCTATATTTTAACATTAAACTATTTATCTTAAGATTAATGTTTATTCACTAAATCTTGAATCTTCTAGGCACCGAATTTTGGCCCTATGTAATGATGACAATTTCCTATTACAATTCAAAAAATCATTTATTACCATATCTTGTAGCCATTCAAGTTGATAAATGTTTAGCAAGTTTTTTGTACGATTTTTTCGTGTTTGGCTAGAAATTAGTTATTATTCTAAAAGCCTTACCATGAGTTTTTGTGTAACTTCGTTTGAACAACGTATTGAAATCTATTTCAAAACGCTACTGATTGGAAGATAATTACATTTATTTCTGACAAAATATTACTTTTCTTAGCAATACGTACCCAGCAACCAATACATACTGAACGAGCAATACATACTCAACGAATAATACATAAATTGAGGAATTCCTGTATAAAAAAAGATTTAATTTTCTATCTAAAAAAATTTCATAGGCTCACAAAGGAACTTTTGTGAAAAAAAAAAAGACACTCAATTTTAAATAACTTTTCTTTTTAATTGTGAAAAGATAATTCAATTTTTGTTGCATTTTTGTTGCGAAGTTTGAGGACCCCTTTAATAAGGAAAATTAAATAATGAAATATTAATATTAATAATTTTAATCACAGAAAAATTAACAAAAATCCGCTTAAATAAATTAATTATGGAAGGAAATCATGAAGCCCAAATTATTTTCAACTCAGTTTTTAATATGTTAAGATATTTTACTCTTAACTGGGGATGTGCAGTATATCAGATCACTATGGATGGATTTCCGATCCCCCCTTTTATATTTTTAACTCAATCGAATGGATTGGACCTGTAGCTTCTTGTCTCGAGACCTTCGCTACACGTGCGCTTTTTAAACCAGTTTCAGCGGATGCTTTTTAAAATGTTTTAGATATTTCTTTGAGCGACGTCTGTGAGACCGCATCTCCCTTTTACTGTTTCAATGCTATGCAAGGCTTAGAAGATGACTCTAAAACTTGATCCTCGAAATATCATCCAATTTGCTGATTCCCTTATAAATTAGAGCTCCAAAGACTTTTAAATGAAGCAGAAAGTGATTTTATTGATGACGATAAATGTGCAGAATTTTTTTTTTCTATGGAAATTAGTATTTGACTAATTTTGATATGTATGTTCAAATATAATTAGCTTTTCTAGTGTTATATATATTATATTTTGAAAAAAATTCTTAAATGTATTAATATACTAAGAGAAATATCTACAGAATTTGCTGCTGATTTTTATATTAATACTTAACCTGCATGTTTAAAATACCCTTGAAAACCATGTTACGAATGTCCACAAGTTTCTGCGTAGAAATGATGCCGATAAAAAAAAAGGGCAAATTTTACACATTATCGTTTTTTTCCCCTTCATATAATTGTTTTTTATATTCATCTGTATACTGGAAAATAGAAATATGATTTAAAAAGTAAAATTTAATATGCCTTTTCAAGAATATTACTTGTTGTAACATGTAATTTGAGAAGAAAAATGTGTATTCAAATGTGATTACTTTTTTTCAATGATAATATACTTTGAAAAATTTCTGAAAGATATGTATGAATCAAAAAATATCTCCAGAATATATTAACTGATTTTTTCGTACGAATACTTTCATAAGAAAATTTAATTCGAGGGTAAATATAACGCGATCTCGTAGACTGCACCTCTCCAGTTAAGTCGTAAATTTTCACCTCCCCAGTTAAGAGTTAATCATACCAACTTTAGACAAAGTTCTATAAATTAATATAAATATGTGGTAGTTAAAAAAAGCAATTTTTTCTACTACTTCCTAAAAAAATGCAACAACGTTTCCAATTTATTTTAAATCACTATTACGATTCTTTCTATGTGTAGTTATAAACGTAACGATTAGGGAGCATTAAAGAGCGAAAATCGCCATTTATTTTATATATTTTTCTTAAATGTTTCGCTATACTTAAAAAAAGAAAAAAAAGAGTAATTTTAGGTTTTCCCTAATCAGAATTCTAAACCATACTTAAAGGAAAGCTGATTTATAGAAACGTTTTTTTTTTCACGCAACCTGAGTAAGCCAAGTGGTTCACACTTTGCATTTAAGTTCTAGAAAGTAACATTTGCTAAACTTTTTCTGCATTCGCTAATGAATTTTCAGATACTTTTTATTCGAGAAAGAATTGCGTTTAGAAAGAAAAATACTAAGGAAAAAGACTTTCGTTTCAAGCAGAGAAAATAAAAAAGAAGGAAGTTGCTGCTTTTTGGACTGTTTTAGCCTTTATTTGAATACAAAATATCTCAAATAACACCAGAAATCTGGGATTCTTGAGAATTTGTAGCCATTTTCATAAAACATATGTATTGGAATTCCAACGAGTCTCTAACAAGATGGATTTGTTCTTCAAGTTTTGAATTATTTTTTTTCTCATTATAAATAAAATTATTCTTATGGATAAAAATCTTTACTTATGAATTGCTTTTTATATTTAAAATGGAAAACATAAAGGCTTTGTAGAAAATTTGAAAATAAAAATTAACACTGAAAAAATACATTTCAAATTTCTATTAATATAACTTTAAATATTGCATTTAAATTTAATGAATCACAGCCAATTTTTTTAACCAACTACTTATTTTATCAAAAGAAAATTGAATAAATCAAACAGATATTTTTTTAAAAAAATCATATCAGTGTCATCGCAACAAACTATTTTTGAATCTAATGAAAATCATAATTACAGAATATATATTTTTTTTTCATAATAAACCACTTGCATTTTCTGCAGTGCAAGTAAGTATAAATTAGGATAAATAAACAGTTTTTACTGTTTATGTAAAATATATAAGTTTGAAAAATTATACAGTATGTTAAAATGATTTGATTTCAGAATTCTCATTGCTATATTTCAACTTAAAATGAAATTAAGTTTTTATATTTAATTTAAAATAAATAAGACTCAAATAATACAAAATGGCATCATCGAAATATTTCTTTTTTTTATTACAACTGAACAAGAGTGGATTAATAATTAATATTACGTAGTTGACTTGACATGATTTGCAATACATGTCTTCGAATAATTTTGATCACATTTGCAGTGACATTCTTTGGAAGTTAAGTTCAAGGTATTATGCTCATCTTAATTACAGGATAAATTTTTGATTAAATGAATAAGGCATTATTTCATTATTTGCTTTACGTAAAGAATGGAGAATTATTATAGGAATTTTCGTTATTAACGTGTATATAGATATAGTAAGTATTTGGTACAATAATCATATTAAAAGAATTATTTAATATAAGCTTGCTAAGTGTTTTGTATTATTAAACCAACTGAAATTAGCAAAATATATTTCTTTTTCTTTGTTGATTTATTTCAAAACTTTCGGGAAAAAATTATTTTATTTCTATTTCTCTGCATATTTTACTAACTAAGCAAATGATAAAAATTTTGCATGGGTGTCATGAAAATGAAAGGACAAATGATTAATCAAAGAAATATTTTAAAAAAATATGATCATATAAGTTTTTAAAAAAATAAAGATAACACGTCATTAAACAATTTCGTGTGACTAAGAAATAATGTTTTATTTTATCTTTATAGAAACTAATGCATAATATTACTTCATGATCAAGATTTTCTTTTAGATTTGAATTTTTTTTCTTTTCTTGAAGAAAGCCTCGCTAAAAATATTTTAAAATCCCCAAAACGTTAACAAAAAAAGCATTTGCAACACTAGATTCGGATATATTCCATTTCATTCTGTCATTTATATTAGCGAAATTCGGCACTTTTCGATTTGCCAAATGTTTTATATTTAACTTTATAAACAGATATTGCCTTTATTTTGTGAATAAAAGACAAATAAATTACGGCGAATGCAAGCTAGGATAAATCAATTTACACTGTTGAAATTATCTCAATTCTTTGAATCAATACAATAATAATAATAAATTAAATACTAGATGCTTTGTTTCTATTTCAATAAATGCATTATGATCTCATTTTATATCAAAAAGAGAAATTGAGAATCAGATTCCTTAACAATTGAAAAAAAAACGTCTTGTTACAATGAAACTATGTATTTGTGTCGTTCGTAAATCTGAGCGATAAGATCTAAAAAAGAAAAAAAACTCACTGCTTCTCAAAGGACATAGATTTTATCGTTATAAACTCAGAATTCAGTAGACTCTTGACTTTTTGTCGGCTCCGAAGACATTTTCAACATCAAATATTAACGATGCTCCTTTTTCTTTTAGAGGAGACGGTGTTTTTTTTTCCTTTGCCCTACATCACTGAAGGACACTTTCCTATCCTCTCACCATTGCGGTGACGGTGAATTATTAGGTTTCGGAAACAACTTGCAAGTTTTTCTCTATCCCCTGAAAATGGCATCACGGAGCGAGGACGTGCAACAATGACTATGCCCATTGAATATCTTTCCAGGCAGAAGTGCCCATCATGGAACGCACGTGGTCGTAACATTTTCTTTTAGATACACGCACTCCTAAAGTAAAAAAAGGATATATTTTGGTGAAAGTTGCTTTTTTTATTTAGGAATTAGTTTTATTATTATTCCAAATAATTTTTCTATAGTTTTACAAAGAAGAAAATCTTTGTAAGTGGTTTTATTTTATTATCATATCTGATATGTTAGTAAACTCTGGAAATAGTTATTTTTGTTTTTTTTTCTTCTACTTTTTAAATATTGTTATATTTAATATTATGTACAAAATATTATGTAAATATTTTGATATTTAATAAAATTTCTGCAACATGCTCCTCAAACCGTTCAATGACCAGAATGGTTACGGGTATGAGACGGCGTTTTGTTCCGTCATTTAGGAAAGTGAATTATAAGTTTCACTGTTCGTTATACAGGTAGCATCTTTTAATTTTTAGATACAAGTAGCATCTTTTAATTTAGACTTACCTCAAGACATGTATGTCCTTTTTTTGTTACATGTAAAAATTAAAGTGGCTATTCTCAACTAAAAAATTGAATAAAATGATTTTGATAAAGCTTCTTATTTCTAAAAATCAGAAATTACTTTCTTAACATTTGACAAATTTTAATCGGAAAGGTTAGGAAAAAAATGGTAAACTTGTGTTGGTTAAACTTTATGTTTGTTTTTAGATTTTATCCCATATCTGTATTTATTGCAATATTGATTAACCCTATTCTATGATAAAATATAGAATATGCAAACCGTGTTGTATGATAAAACTAACTGCGTTTTATTGCCATTGAAATGCATAATGAAAGATCAAATTTGCTATTGAAATCAAAATCAAAACATTTTTTGGAAACAAAGATGACTTTCAAATACTTTAGTGGCATTAACTTTCTACTTGCGTTTATTATGTTATAACTCTTTTCGAAATAACGTAAATAGTTCTCACTAAATTTGCTTTGCCGTGTTTTTCTGAAATAACTATCTGATGAAAGCAAACGAAATGAAAAAGAATATTCTAATATCTATTTAAAAAATTTGGCCTCTCTTTACCCATACTGCATAAGGTTTCTGAATAATTTGTAAGTCAAATTAACTAAACTTTGTTAAGTGAATTATTATAACTTTGTTTATTAACACACCGCCAAACAGCATCTCATAATTTAGGAATGGAAATGATGATATCGATAGGGAAACCACATTAGGTTAGGCAATACAGAAGAGATAAAAAGGATTGGGCATGTTCGATTCCTGAGATCTTCTTATAACGATAAGGACATAACCGACCTGGCAATGTGCCACTTTTTTAAAATATTCATGTTCTTTTGTTCGCATCATTTGACAATGTAAATGTAGCAACAAATCAAATTGAAATTTGTTCAAAATTTGTGTTAAAAGAATTTGATTTTTTTCACCACTCTTAAAAAATCTGATTCTATCCGGTGTGTTGTTGAGACAAAAAAAAATCGAAGGATTGTAATAATAATTCAATTGAATTTAGATGCAGTTTATTCAAATTTTGAAAGTTTCTGTCAGTAACTTGCGATATCTGGAAAAAGAATTGAATTAGAATGTGAAATTGAAAACTTTTCGAATATCAACCGCATTTATAATTCCAATCTAAAGAGGAATTAGTGAGGAAGTGTATATTATACAAATCAATGACGATAATCTGCCTGCCTCCTTTAATTCACTTCCTGTTGACCTTGGTGTGAATTTTGGTATATATCAACAATTTATATATATATATATATATGTATCAATCAACAACAGATATTACGTATATGAGAAAAAAATAAACCTAACACATTTTGTGTTTTTAAAATGATAGCAGGTGACTGAAAATTATTTCACAGTTCACGCGACACTCAATATAGATCCACAGAGATGTACAATGATAATTTTTTATCCCTGTTCATTATTATATTTTGTATGTACATTATTATTATACACTATTATATGTATACAATATTGTATATTATTAAAATATTTTTTTATTTTATTATATGGTTGTGAGTTGAAGTTTTCAATTAAACAAATAATGAAACCAAATTTATATCAAAGCATTGGAATAGCGTTATTAAAAAATTTTCATTGAAATTACTAGGTAAGGAATAGAAAGTAAAAATAATAACTAGTAATTTCATAGAAATTACTAGTTACCAGTCTTTTATTTTCCCTACTTGGCCAGAATGTTTAATAATGAATGCCAGAGATGAAACTGAAGTATTTTATAATAAAAAATTATATTATTCAATTTATACTAAAGTACAATACTATCGGCTATAAAAGGTTTAACAAACATAATACTTTTTCTGGAATATTTATGCAAATATTTAATTATTACTTATCTGAAAATACGAAACAACTGCGCTTGTCAGTGAAACTTAATTTTCAGTTAGTAATAATTATCACTGAACGAATGGAGCCAGCAACCTGTTAATTAGATTCCATTCACCCCTTGCGAAAATTATAATATTTATTAAACATACCGTGCGAATTATAATTAAACGCTTCACGATTGTATTTCAAACTTTACTATCAGGACTACATCCATCTCTTGAAAATTACCATACAATTTCGCATGCAAGCTGAACACTCAACAACATGGAGCTTTATTAATAACATCAATAACATCTACTAGCAAGTACTTCCTGCCAAGTAGTCAATGATCGCCAAAGTGAAGGCCTGAACCGCTCGGTTTTGAAGTCAATAAGGCGCTTAAATGCCCGTTTATTTTCTGACCTTTAATTAAAGTGTCCAGGGCTAATATTTAAACTTCCGCGGCTATCAAGAGAAGACTTACTGAAAATTCATCAAGACTTTATATTGGAGTTTAAGATTTACGAGAATTGCGCATTTGGTACAAGATTAAATCTCATCTTCGGCAGGATGCTAAAAGGTGATAAATGGATTCAATTAATTATATATTTTTAAAAAGAATACAGAATATGAACTGAAATTATGTAATAAATAAAAAAATAAGTTAATGGTGGAACATCAAATAGGT
>JAPMOR010093077.1:43406-55694 GCA_026543865.1 Argiope aurantia
CATTAGTTTCAGAGGGTTTGAATAATAAAATCAAGGTTTTGAATACACAAATGGAATATAGAATAATTGAAGAATAAAATCATTATTCGTTTATATATTTATACAAGAAAAACCCCTATCACCCCACATATTCGTTTTATATTTGAATTAATCCATGAAGCAACGAATGCAACATTTAGATTGTATAAACTTTTTGATTAAAATTTCTTGTAATCTTTTATTTGTTGTTTCCTCTGTTAAATATCATTTCATTTTATATTATAAAAGCAATGTCGTGTACACAGCAATTTTAGTAATTCTATGAATTTTTAGTACAATCTATTGAATATTTCAATGCATTACTTTTTATAAATGATACAGTTTAAATGCATTATTTTAATATGATTGAATAAGAAATACTTGAAATAAAGATATCCTCAAAATATTTGTTCAAGAATTCTATAAAATATTTAAATGTCTATTTGAAGGATTTAATAACTGATAATTGTTTATAGGAAATAAAATTTTTATTTTCAATAAAATTTGAGAGCATTTTATATTATATTAGAGAGTCATTTGTCTTTATTTTCCAGTCTAAATAGTTTATTTGTACTCTTAGTACTAGTATTGTACATTATATTATCTTATATTTTATTTAAGGGCTAAAAGAAATTATGAATACAAAATCATTTTCTAAGGAAATTATAGAACCATTTAAATTTTATGAATGTATTTATTTGAAATGATTAGAGACTTTTTGAATTTGGTGATAATGAAAGATTTAGACATTTCAATATCATTTTAATGTTTTAAATTCTAAATAAAATTTTGACTTCAACGGAAAATCCTTGGATAATTCATAGATAATTTGCTTCTATAGAGGACATATAATAGCTGCGAGTTTGGAGCTCTTTAAGTTCAATTGTGATATTTCTGTTTAGTGAATGCAAGATATGATTATGATTCACTTTATAATAGTATTTTTTTATTTTTGAAATCCCATATACAATGTATATTTAAATATTCACACTGTTTCCTTATGTAAAATAAAAAAAATTCAATTTATTTAAATTAACACTATTTTGAATGTTAAAAAATGTCAATTATTTGAAGGAATTATGTTGCCTAATTATTTTCAGCCAAAGATTAGTGTCTGAGATATTTAAATGAAGTTGTAAACAATGAATCTGTATTTTAGTTCTCACAAATTTTTTTCAAAAATAATTTTAGTATACTGTTTTAAGAAATGATTTGATGAATTAATATAAAACTTTATAATTGAGACATTGAACTTTTGAATTATAAATTTGAGATCACAGTTTAAACATTGCGTAAATTTCCTCCCTTTCAAAAATCTTGATATCCTAATTTCATTGGAGAAAGATGTTGAGAAACATTTTTTGCAATATAAAAAATTCAAACTTTTTTTAAAATTTAGCGCTTAAAGATATTGAGAAAATCATTTTCATCTCATGGACATTTTAACAGAAAACAGGCTTATAAATAGATTGCTTTGTTTTGCTCCTGATTTAAATTGCATAATGAGATTAGTTTTTCAGAGAATTTCATAAACGCGTACTAATTGGATGATGTTTGTATTTTGAATACCCAGTATTTCTTATTTGAAAATTAATTGATTAACTGAAACATCATCAGGAAATAATTTTGACGAATTTATTATTACAAACATTTTAATTAATAAGCTGGATAATTATTTGCAGCATTTTATTTTCTTATCAATTGGATGGCATTTCAAATATATTTTGCTTGAAGCACTGATTTATTAAATAAATATGAAAATTCTAATCAGATTATTTCATAGAAACTAATTAAAATCTATTTTTTGAAAACATATAAATGCTAACATTTTATGAAAAAAAAAATTTTGAAATCTTATTAAAACAAGCAAAAATAGGTAGTCATGACCATTAACGCCGCATAATCTTGTTTTATTTTTTCCTTTTTTATTATTTGACTGCAAATAAAGAATGTTCTAAATTAACAATGAATGAAACCTTAGACAAAAACCAATACGGCAAGATGAAATTTTTCTTACGGCGGCAGATGTGAAAATGAACTGAAGTAAAAGAAAAGAAATCCATCTTTCATTTTCTCTTCTTAGAAGTAAATGTCTTATTCTAATAAAGAACGTTAAAATAAAACCATATAATTAATGCTATATGAAGGACAATGGAACAGAAGGAACTTAAATAATTAATCTATGTGTCTTTTACATTCTTTTGGGGATATTGTTGTCATATATAAAATGAAAACTGGAATTTTTTTCTGTTTATTTCTTGTATAAATTCTATATAATTGTATCTAGATCTTCTAATCAAAATGATAGCCAAGACATTTTTTATTTCAAAAATAATGTCCTAAAATAAATGAGTTACTATATTGCACATTGCATTTTCTAAGTTTATTTTATATTGACTCAATTTTGTTTAAAACGTTTTCCAATTATTTGAAAGTCAGGTTATGCAACACTGTTCATTTAGACAATGATTCTCTTTTGTAAATTCGTAGAGATAAATTCAAGATTTGATTTTGCCTCTAACAATAAAATAATCTTCGCTATTCATTATCGTTTAAATATTAGACATTATTTGATAGATTACACACAATTTCCTAACTCTAGAATTTCAAAATATTGTTTTGTTGCTACTGTTAACTGTTTTTTAAACATTTTGATTCCCGAATTAATCCCCATTCATATACAAAAAATAAAATTCATATGTAATTCTTTTGCGATAAATCAAGATAATATAATTGTTTTATAGTTCATAGCAATTATCGCGGCCGTTATAATTTGTTTTGAACTTTATGTGCTCTCTGTACTTTTTTTATATACCCTCGGCCCCATTTTAGGAAGCATAAGAATTTAATTATAACAATATTTTAAATTGAAAACTTTTTTTGCCTATCAAGAAATCATATCATTAATTTTTACTTAATTTTTTTTATTAAAAATTTTAAAAACATTATATAAAATAAAAAAGTTTATTTTAAAATTAAAATTAATTTAATTTTAAAACGATTTTAAAAAGCTAATCGTATCTTATTTAAGAATACATATTTAAATAATTGAAATAAAAAAAGATCACAATTTTTTAATAATTCATAATCACATTTTGTAATTGAGCTGCAAATAAAATCAACGTATAATTAGACTGCAAATAGAATCAACATATTATTAATAAAGTAAAATATCTTATTATGATTATATAATGTAAGATGATAGTTTTATGTTTGAAAAGGTTAAATTTTTATTTCCCTAAAGTGTTTACACCTATACACATTTATATATATACAGAAAGAGAGAGAGAGAGATTCAAATTAATTTATTTTAATCTAAATTATTGCATTCATTAAAGTACAAACATATACTTCCTCATTATCGTGTTTTAATAATTGCTTTCATTTTCACAGTAAAATAATTTCAGCTACAATGATTTATACAATTTATAAAGAAAGCCAGAAAGATCCACTGCTTTGTAGCCATTTGTCACTGGTAAATAATTATAATTTTAAAGCATCTCCATGTCGGAAAGTCAAATTTTAACTAAAATAAAGTTGATTCAGTCTTTTGTTTTGTTGCTCGAAACCCTATCCAACTCACTTTGCATTTAGTTCTTGGGAAAGAAATTGCCGAACTATTTCCCCTGCCGCCAATGAATTTCCATGTACTTTTTATTCGCAAAATAATTGGATTTCGAAACAAAATATCCCTTGTGGGCATTTATTTCGAGAAAATAAACTAAAAACGGGTTTTAGGCCTGTTTTAAAGTTTTTGGAATATAAAACATGTCATATAAAAATAGTTCAGGATTTTAGAAAAGTAAAAGATATTTAAAAATAAGAAATATATGCAAATGCAATGAATATACTTCCGAATCTTTTGTCGTGCTTAGTAGAAACATTTTCATTTGTTTAATAGAGGATTTTCTTTTGATGTATACCAATTTATTTTGCATTGATAGTGGAAAGGACATTCTAAATAACAAAATATTTTCCATACGATAATTGTCAGCCTTCAAAGATATGAGAAGAAAAAAATCATTTATTGAAATTTAAAATCAAATTTTGTACGAAAATTTATGCTTCAAAATTTTATTAAATTAAAGCTTCAAAGTTGACTGATACCCAAAACACAATGTTAACAGTTAGTCATTTTTTATGATAAAACTAATTCGAAAACCCAAAATTAATAATTAAAAAAAGCATACTAAGAAAATAATTATTTTGAAACAAATAATCAACTTTATGTAGCATGTATTTAAAGTAAGAAACTCCTTTGGTAAATAAATCACAAATTGTTGATATTTCTTATTTAAAGAGAATTGATGAAAATTCCATAGCCCTAAATATTAAAATAAATATATTCTAATACACTTATTTGGAGGAGAAAATAAAATAATACAACGAATTGCCCTTGAGAAATCTAATCTATTGATGATAGTGCAATATGTGTTGAAACTTTTTTGTACTACTTTTCTTAGTCTTATTTCTGGAAGTTGGATGTAGAATTTAGTCCTGGATTGTTTTGTAGATCAACAAATTTCTTTAATAAAAAGTATACATGTCACGTCTTTTGGTTCCTACTGTAATTAACTCTCGATGAAGAAAATGAAAAATAGTTTTCTCATTCATTTCAACATTTCATTTTCCCCTTAACGCAAAGTTTCACTGTAAATATTATCTTGCTTGCTACATAACTACGCAAGGTAAAAGCAATTTCAAGTACGCAACATTCATTCAATTATTAAAAAACTCTCACCCGAAAACAACTAGAAGGAACTAAACTTACTTCTATGAGCGAAATGTGTCTTGGGACTGAAATTCATGCTTAACTGTTTCTTAGTCAGCGACTTAGCCTTCTCTAAGGTTATCTGACCTAAACGTTGTTGCAGATATGGATTTGCTGTATCTCACATATGGTTATGTTCTTCTTATGAAGATGGACAAATATATTATTATCAAAATGGATAGAATGTTCTCTAGTAAAAAAAAATCACGCTTGAAGAAGAAAATTGAAATATATTCTGATATTAATGAGCAATTACGAAGATACTCTCAATCAAAGAGAGTACTTTAATCTAATTCATCACATTTGGGCAAACACTTTAATGCCCAAATGTTGGGATTTGAATTCCAAATAACTAAACTACTCCTCCTTTGCATTTGAAAAATTATAATATTTATTTCCAGTTTTAATTATGTTTGCTAAGTTAGAAAAAAAGCTTATGTAATCCATACTCTAGAACTTTAATTTTAAATATAGAAATAATTTAAACCCAAGTCAACATAAAGTACTTTTTTTATTTCAGTAAAGTGCACAAAACAGCATTTAAAAGCTTTAAAATTTATATAATATTTTTTTTTCCATTTTTTTTTTACTCTTGGTGAAAAAGATGTATTAATCCATGATTTATTATAAACTAGCCGCATGTGGCGACCAGCCGGTTCGCCAATCTTAATGTTCGTTTAAATTTTAATAATTAAATATTTTACGCAATTCCAACTTTAATAGATTCTTCATCAAAATATATTAAAACTTCAAATTTTGATAGTCATATAATTCACTCATAATATTATAAAGGCCTTCAGTCATAACGTAATATGTATCTCTCTAATTTTCTGTTACCTCTTGTAGAATTTATGCTTTAAATTAAAGTGGAAAGAATAAATCTGCAATAAATATAATAATATTTTTTACTGAATCAAAGCATTTTTTTTATAATTTGATTACTGATAACAGAATCACTGAGCGTTTAAACTTTATCGGCACTAAAGAATATATTTCTTAATTTATGTAAAATCTCAAGAATTTGTCAACAAAATTTTCTCAGATACATCATGAACAGATCGATTAATTAATAGTGTTTAATTTTAAATGCATCAAACACTAAGAAAATAAAATGAATCGTTTAAAATAATTGGTCGAAAACAGGTTTAAAAAAACTACTTAAAAAACGATGTAATTAAAAATATAAGCATACACAAAAAATATATATAACTAACATAAATACAATTTAATTACAAAAGCATGCAACTAACCTAAAAATAATTTAAATCATTGAAAACATGTTAAAAAAACTACTTAAAAAACGATGTACTTAAAACTATAAACATATACAAAAAATATATAACTAACATAAATACAATTAAGCATGCAACTAACCTAAAAATAATTTAAATCCTCCGTTGATAATGGTTGTCATGTCAACAATCAGAACACAATGCGCATGCGTGAATTTTCAACGCCAGTTACGGTAACGCAAATGCGTGAATTTTTCTATGCCAGTTGGTGTAACGCTATGCAGATTAGAAATTTTTAATTTCCTTTATTCTGTGTTTGTTTAATTCAAAAGTACAGAATGAATCTGAAAGATGGATTAATTAACAATGTTTTATTTTAAATGCATAAAACATTAAGAATCGTTTGAAATAATCGGCCGAAAAATGTTAACCCTAGCCTCATTATTGTTGGAAAAAACAATGAAGCCTTACTCATTTGGCGGTGGGGAAAATGGAAGACTTTTTAGCGGGAAAGTTAGTTTTTAATTAATAATTAAAATCTAATTAAAAATTCTAAAACAAGACGGAGGAAATCATATCTTTTGAGCATTGTGAGAAATGAAATAAACAGAATACTATTTTTACGTAATTTTATTTACTAGCAGTTTATACAGAAAAGGAGAAAAAAATTGTTCATATTTATTAAAAAAAATTCTTACACATCAAGTACACATTTGTTTATTCCGCTAACGCAGATTCAAAATATCAGTTTTGTAGAGGACCCAGTTTCATCCTAACGCTAAATATTTATGTCATTCGTAAATCCGTGCAACAAGAACCCGAAAAAGAATCACCCGGACATAAATTTTATCGACATAAAATCAGACCGAAGTAGACTCTGGCTTGTTGCCAGGTTCCAAAGACACTTTCAGTATCAAATATTAACGATGTCCCCCTGTTCTTTTTGTAGAGGATTTATATTTATTTTCTTTTGGACTGTATGTTTTTTTTCATCCTTTCTCACCGGTACAGTGACTGTAAATTATTAGGTTACGAAAGCAATTTGCAAGATTTTTTTCCTCCAAAGATGGCATCACGACGAAAAATGACGTGTAGCCTTGACGATGTCCATGGAATATCGCTTGAAGAATAGTGTCCATCAAGAGACAAGTGCACATCGTGTAATCCTCATGTTGTTGCGCCCCATGAGTACTTTTAGGTTAATTCATTTTGGCGAATGTTAGTTTGGCATTTAGAGAGGGAATTACAAACAATCATACAAGTTTCGTTATGAAGATAGTATAATGATCTTCATCGTATTATAGTTCTATCGGAGTAAATGTAAACGAAAATAAAGACTAACAAAAGTTTATATTTTTTCTGATTAATTAAAAAAATACTTTTAAAATTTTGAATACGATATTCTTCTGAAGTATTATGAGCATTCAATACATCGTGTCTCACTTAAATGTATTTTTATTCTTTTAATATTTAACTTCAAAATTATATTTTGTGATTGCAGTCTCATTACAACAAACTTCAGCTATTTGAAAACAAAATATTTTATATGTTAAAATATGTCCAAGATATAATTGGTTTATACCCTGTTTTTGTGTTTTATCGGAGAAAAAAATTTTATACATCTTTTTTATAAAAGGCCATTGCATTTGTCATCTTTCTGAGTTCTCACATTAGGCAAATGTTTCATTCGTCTCATGAATTTTACATATGATGCTTTGTCACAATCTCAGATTCATGTAGGAATAATTATTTGGCTGAAAATGGCTGATACATTCAACACGTATAATCAGCTCAACTTTTCCAAATACTTCTGTAAATTACCGAAATTTTGCAGTATTACTTCTTCTTAAAATATATATACCTTAAAAAAACCGGTTCGAAACCATAATTACAAAAATGCAATTATCTACATTCTAAAGAAGAAATTAACTGCATCAGGAAATTAAGATGTGATGGCATTTTGTTCAGCGGTTCGTATTAGATATACAATACCCAATTTAACATTTGTAATAACCGAAACTACATATGCTATTTAGTTCGTTTCGCCATATATGCGAAACGGGTACTACTGTATATCGCTTATATTTGTCACTGTACAAAAAACAACAGTCCACAGTAATTGCTTCCACATACCACGAAGAATATTTTGGGCATCAAAACAAGTGAATACAATATGCATTTCATAAGGAATATTATTTTGGGGTCTAATTCTACACTTCCTTTAATTTTAGCTATATTTAGGAGTTTATAAATGCAGAGTATATTCTTTAAGCAGGAGGATAATTAAGCTGAGAAATTTCATATAATTGAGGAATGTATAACTACGAAAATATACGACCAAACTAGTTAAAGCATATATGCCTTAAAGAGAAACTATAACACTTGTTCAAAACCGCAATTATAAAAAAGTATATCTGTATGCTAAGAAATATATTGCATCAGAAAATTAGAGTGTGTAGGCATTTTGTTGTGTGGTGCATATTAAAAATACAAACAATATCCATTTTAATTAGGTATTTGTAATTACTAGGAATACTAACAATATCCACTTTAATTAGGTATTTGTAATTACTAGGAATACTAACAATATCCACTTTAATTGAGTATTTATAATTACTGAAGATATATTATACGCTATTTAGGTTGTTTTCCCATATGTAGGAAACGATTAGTGCCTATATTTGTCACTGTACGAAACAACAATCCACAGTAATTGCTTCCACATACTACGAACAATATGACATGAGATTAAGCAGCAAAACAAGTGAATACAATATGTATTTCATAAGCATATTATTTTAGGGTCTAATTCCTCACTTAATTTAATTTAGATATTTTAGATGTTTGCAAATGCATTGTATATTCTTTTGTAAGCAAGAGGATAATTTAGCAGAGAATTTTTACATAACTGCGGAATCTATAATAAACAACTACAAAATATACTATGATAAAGAAATTAATGTTAATACAACTATTAAATGAGAAAAATAAAGTTGAGGGAAACATAAATTAAAGGAAATTAGCGAAAATTGCAGCAGCACAATTTAACCAGTAAGAGAATAGAAAGTAAAATAAATTAGTGAATAAATTTAATATGATGGAATTATTATCATTATTATTTTATTTGTTTTTTTAAATGCGCTTGAAGAAAATAATACTCAAGCAATTATCCATAAATAATGATAATTTTATTCTTCATAACACAAATAAAGTTGTAGACCATATATTAAATAAGGAGAATTAACATAGAATGCATTTGCATGAAATTACAAAATAAAAAGTAAAAAAAAAAAACGAAGAAATTTTTTAGATTTCATACATTTTTTTTAATATAGAATTTTTTTACGCTCTCACAAACCTTAAGATATCACTAGGTTTTCATGAAAGGCTAATAATTAAATCATACCACCTATTATTATATTGCGTGTTTTTTATAAAATAAAATTCATCTATTTTTTCCCGTTTTATTTATAAGAAAATATATCTTTGTGTTATATAAGC
Organism: Argiope aurantia; assembly: GCA_026543865.1. NCBI lineage: Eukaryota > Metazoa > Arthropoda > Arachnida > Araneae > Araneidae > Argiope > Argiope aurantia. The sequence goes on from JAPMOR010093077.1 coordinate 52,929, forward strand.
ATTTTTTTAGTTACAAATTATGTTCTATTTGGTTAATATATAATGCTTTATGTATTTCTGAAGATACAGGGGATTATTTTAAAAGAATAAATAAACAGGAAATATATACACTGATGTGCAAAAGTTAAGAAACAGGTATGTTTTTTGCCATAACTTCACGAGAAATCATCTGAGAGACATGAAATTCAGAAATTTTCCAGGAGTTCCTCAACAGCATGAGTCCTGTGTGACCGTGCATTGTCATCCATAAAAACGAAGTCTGATCCACATGGGGAAGGATCACCTCCTGACAATAGCGATCTCCAGTTACAGAACCTCTGTCGAAAACGTGGAGCTCAGTCCGCCCGTTCATCATAATGCCTCCCCAGACGACAACTCCAGGACCACCGAAACAGTCTCTTTCCGTGATGTTACTGGGATGAAACCGTGTCCCGACCTCTCTCCAAATCAACTGACGTTGGGGATCGCTTGTGGCACTAAAACGACTCTCATCTGTAAAGAGAACAGGACTCCATTGATGAGATGTCCACTTTTTGTGCTCCCTGCACCACTCTAAATGGTGCCGCCGGTGGGAAACTGTCAAAGGGATGAAGCGTTCAGGACGGCGGGCGAATAGGCCACCTTTGTGAAGGCGTCTGGACACGGCAAAACGCGACGCTTGTCGCCCCGTTGCTGCACATAGTTGCTGAGCAATGGCGCTTGCTGACTGGTTTCGGGTTCTTTTCGCCTGCAGGATGATATGTCCACTGCAGTTGTTTTTCTGGGGCGGCCTCCACCAACCTTTCTCACAGCTGTACCTGTGGTTTGGAAGGCTTTCCAAGAGCGCGAAACAACACTTTTGTTGATTCCGAACTGTTCAGCTACACTGGTCACACTACGCCCCTCCTCCAGCTTTCCGATCATTCTTCCAAGTGTGAAATCGTCCAGGTGATTTCTGCTAGCCATATTTCACGAATTAACTCACGTGCACTTTCAGCGAATGTCTTTAATTGCGTCTCTGTCCTTCCTTTTATTGTAGTGTTGAGCTGCGCGCGCCTTCCGCATGTGTTTTGCGTACGCTACGTCGCCTGTGACGTTTTGTTCCTGATATTTGCATACGCATAACCTTTCTCTTGAATTACGTGTTCATTGTACTGATCGCAAGAACTCCTTTTCTGCAATTTCATGGCTATCTGCTTACAATTCGCATTGTTGCTTAAGTTTTGCACACCAGTGTATGAAAATAAAATGCTGAATGCTTTATTTTTTTAATAAAAAGTAGCCTGCTTTGACCAAAGAGATATTAAATGTAATTTACAACCTGATTTTGATTTATAAATTTGAACAACTGAATATTCTATCTGTAATATAAATAAATGAAAAACTTTAAAATACATTATTTTACCTTCTCTTTTAAAATGTATTTACTTTATAAACATTGTAAAAAAGTTTAGACTTTAAATTAGATTAAAATTATATACTCATTAAGTATTATAAAATCAATAATTTGTTTTGCTTGAAAAGAATTAAGTTCATGAATTAATTCTGTATTAAAAGTTTTATTTACATAGATTAGTATGTAGATAATTTGGTCATATTAATCATTTAAATATTTCATTTTAGAATTTAAATCTCTAAATAAGTTTATATTTATTTTTAAATACAAAGGAATTTTAAAAACCTATTTTCTCAAGGAGAATCCATAAGAAAAGATGTCTGATTTATCATCTTATTTAAAATAATTTTTACTTGACAAGAACTCTGAAAATAATATAATTCATTCGCATTTAAAAAAATAATCTAAATTTGTGTATATTAATTACATAACTAGAAAAGAATCTATATATCTAATGATCGATATATATATATATATATATATATAGGGTGTCTCAAAACCCTTGACCTCGGTTTTTATTCCTTAAATATTGATCACAGACATATACTGTAAATTACAAAGTTATGTAAAAAAAGAGGCAAAATGTTATGAAATCGATTTAAATTTCCATGGGATAAAACTTTAAAAAATGCAAAATTTAAATTTTTATACGGACACCGTACAAAAAATTCCCAATGAATAAAATGTGCCCCATCCTCTAATAAGGTCATGTACAAAATTTCAGAATTTTATCAAGAAAACTGTCAAAGATATGTTAAAACAAATTTTGTGAACGGTCAATTACAACGCAGGAAGACATCATAAGGAAATAAAATATGCTTTATATCTTTAGTTTTAAATACAAATTTTAAAATCCATGCTTCCTAAAAAATACTTTAAAATTTTATATCGTGAATTACAGAATATAACTTAAAAATAGCACAGTCAATGAACTGGTTATATATATATATATATATATATAATTTTTCCTTTACGTAATCCATCCTTTAAGTTATTATTTCTACAAATTTTTAATACTTTTGAACCAATAAATAGTAAAATTATTATTTATTTATTCAATCATTACTTTCTTTGTTAATTTGGTTACGATCCCTAAAACACGAACATCCGACATGATTTTTCCTATTTGCGAACTCATATCCAGGCATCGAAATGCGGTTTAAGTCAGCATTTATGTAATTTCATATATTTGAAACTTTTTTTGATAAATTAAATCTCTAATCTCTTTTAATTAAATCTCTTTTTACGCAACTTTGTAATTTTACAGTATATGTCTATGATTAATATTTAAGGAATAAAAGCAGCTGTGAAGGTTTTTGAGACACCCTGTATAATCTGAATCACATTATATATATATATATATATATATATATATATATATATATATATAT
>JAPMOR010093077.1:55794-68629 GCA_026543865.1 Argiope aurantia
ATTGCATAAAAAAATTGATTTCAAGGATTGTTCTTCTGCAAGTTACCTTTCAGAAACTTGTTTATTAGACTCCGTTTCGCCAGATCAATGAGAAATCTATTTTAATTTGACTTACAGTTAATAGCCTGTTATAGCCTATGGATTGATACATGGATTATTATTGAATAAAATATAAATGTTTAAACAAATTTATTGCAATAGCCTACTTAAATCTTTTTCTGCTTTATATCTTCATCGCAACGAAATCCACCTCAACTGACGAATTATTTGAAACCAATAATCTATCAATCCGTGACCAATGCCAACAAGGAAAACGACCAAATCCAACGTTACAAATATTGGCTTTCATTTTTAGGGAAACGAAGTGGAAATGCGAATAGTTGTGAAATTGTATTAATTAACACATGGCCGAATAGCACCCGAGAGATCGCAAATGAAGTTAAAGATAATCGATAATGAGCTGAAGCCCGGAAAAAGTCATCTTAGAAGCGAGAATCTTCATTCGTTATGCTCAGGTACTGGAGACTCCGACCCAGATAATAGAGTAGCTCATCTGGCTGCTTGTCATGTTTCGGAAACGTCGATGTTTTTTGTCCGGATTATTTGACAAGGTGCATTTGGAGAGAAACAAAATCACATTTTTCTTCCAGATGCGTGCTGCGCGATAAATGTATTTAACTTATTGTTTTCTTTTGAACTCATAATATTTTTAATAAATTTCAAACTTTTCGTTTAATGGTGATTTTATCTGGTTTGTTAATTTCTTATTTTAGCCTTTTTAAGAATTTTTTTTAATAGATTTATGGTGGGAAGGGATAAAAAAATTACCTTTCATTCTGACAAATTATACATTCACCATTAATTATAACGTCGAAATCCCCCATTTAATCTTCTTTTTACTAAGCAGCGAAGATTTAAAGAAAGGCATTTAATTGAATGAAAATTTGTCGTATAACAATTTTAAAAGTAAATTTATTGAACAATTTCTTGATTTCTCTGATTTTTAGTGATCGAGTGATCTGATTTTTACCTTCGGAGAAATTTTGATGTGAAATTTGAGTTTTTAGGCGCACACAAATGTAAACAACTTTTTTGTAATTAAACATATTATATAAATAATAAATTTTCAATATGAAGCTTATTATCCAATTTTACATTGATCCTACGGAATAAATTACTTCACTTAATAAGTACTTCAAATAATATCGGGATCAAAATATTTTCTTTAATCGAAGTTCCATTGTAAAATATATTTAATTTATTAGAAACATGCTTATTCAATTTTATAAACATTGTTTTGAAATAATATTAAAATAGGTAAACATTCATTTATAGTAAACGTTCAGTTTTATTGTATAGAAACAAACATTTTCTAACGACATTGAAGTTTTCTTGTGAAAATTTTTTTTATATGTATTAAAAATATTCGTAAGTATTCATTAAATTTATATTCTTTTAAAGATCCTCGCATCGGTTTTATTGCGGTTTTTCTCCATTTTTACTATTTTATATGAAAAGAGTAGCCAATAATTTTTTTTATTAGTAAAACGAAAAACATTATTTATAACATGCGGTTTCTTAAAGTGTTTCTTTTTTTTTAGCATCATCTCTTTAGTTTAGAAAATATCTTAAACATTTCCCTAACCGAAAAATTCCAAGCATTAAATAAGGTAAAGCTATTTTATATTTAAGTTTTTATTTCGCTATAATTTGAGTAAACTGGGTTAAATGTTCTTTGCATTTAAGTTTTAACAAATAACATTTACTAAACATTTTTTCAGTCTTTTATGGTTTTTCAATTACTTTTTATTCCTGAAGGAATAAAATTTATATAAAAAATATACCATGTTGTTATTTGATCTGAAACGACGAAGAACACTTTTTTTTTGGAAATTTTTTAAGGTTTAATATAAAATCGTTAATTTAATGTTTTATACAACTGCAAAGATTGGTAATTTGGAGAGGAAAGAGAAATTAGATAATACATTTATTCAGTGATTTTGCAAAGAATCTTCATTTGGATTATTGTATTTATTTGTTTATATTTATTCAATAACTTTAAAGGAAACTTCTTTGTTATCATACAAAAACAGATGTATAACAAAACTGGTAGTATATAAACTTTAGAATATTTTAAACGAAACAATAAAATCTTCTTGGAAAAGGATTAATATAAGTGAAAAATGGTTGTCAAAAAATATTTGTATAAATAACGGGTTAATTGATGGTAAAAGAAAATGGGAAACAAAAAAAGAGGCAAGAAAGAGTCAATTCCTTAAAAATTATTTTAGAAAAGAATTTAAAGCCATTGCAGACAAAAGGAATAGAGCTAAATAGATAAAATTTGGTACATAGACTTAACATCTACAGTGTCAAATTTTAAGACAAATACAACAATGATTATCTGTCGTTGTTTACATATAATTTTTGCTTTTAATTTCAGAAATATGTAAACGCAATAACTTTTATATGTAAAATTTGGTATGTGATTTTGGGGCTATAAGTGTATCTCTGTGTAAAATCCTTGCAACAGTCAGTACGGAGAAACTCATCTAAAATACAAATTCTATTTTCAGATACTAATCGCATGCAAGGGAATAATCACTAAAAAAAATTGCCACAGATCACACGAAATATTCAGTAAAAATGCTAAATTCATTCCAAACAATATTTCAAAATTATTCTATCCTACTGTCATGCAAGATGTCTCTGGTATAAAAACTTCAGTAGAAAATTTTGGGAAGACTGTTAAGGCTCGTTTAAGAATGAGAATTTGTGATGATCATAATTGGACATATTCTCCTACCAGATGCAACGCATTTCACCAAAGAAGAGCTCAAACAACGCCATTCTTAATTTTTATTTTTTCTGAGACTCTTTAGTTGATTTTTTGAAAACTTTCTTATAAATTTGTTATTCTCAGCTTATGCAAAGAGATACTTTTATTTTGGACCAGCCAATGTTATGGTTATGATCCATCAGCTGCCTCTGAAAAGTATTATCCTATAGCAAGCAACTATTTTGCTCTTGATGTTGAATTACTTCTTTTACTGATGCTGTGTTTATTCAAGAGTTTGATACCCAAACATACTAATTTATGATGAAGGAACTGGCCGAAATTGTGTCCTAGAGTCATATACATCCGATTCCACACACGAATTCTAAATAATGCTTTTTAAAAAATACTATATGAAATAACATGCAATCCGGTACTTCCCATACAAGTAAGCAAGTTTGATAATTTTGATAGTAAATTGGCTGAAAATATTATCAATTTGTGATACTGGTGATCCTTACGATATTCATCATTATCATCTATCCTTATGATATACATAAAAATATTTTTTTTCTTTGAAAAGTATTCCAAAATAATAAATTTATATTTTAAATCAATAATCTATTAGACAGCTAGTAACCAATGTTATCATGGACAAAGATTTAATCAACGTTCCAAACATTTGACTTCCTTCTTTACGGAATCTAATTCAGAAGGGGATTCTTTTACAAATCATATTAGTTACCGCACGACTGTATCGTACCCGAGAGATCACGAATGAAATTAAAAATAATCGATAGTGAACCGAAGCCTGAAACAAATATCACCGTACAGAAGAGAAAAACGCGATATAGTATATACGATTACCGAATTCTTCCAATCTTGATGCGACGTTGCCCATCCTTGCTGAAAAATACATTTCAGATACGAGACATTTTGTTGTTGAATAATTTGTTAAGATAGGCAGAGGTGAAATCGTGAGTTCATTTTTATACGCATGGAATGGACTAATTTTTGCTTTGAGTCTTTGAATTCTTTGATGTCATATTTTCCCTTCAAATGCTAATGGGCATTGATTTATACTCACTTAAAATTGATTACAATAAAAGTTAAGGAATTAATACATGGATTAAAGAAAGATTGCTCAAAGAATCCATCTTTTAGAAAATAAATGATACCGTTATATTTATTTCCAAATTTTCAACGCACCTCATGTGTCTAAATTTGAATATAACCTTAATTAATTAATTTGAATATGACCTTAATGACCTTTGAATATGACCTTAATAATGAATTGAAATAAATTTCAAATATTTATTTCAGTATGATATTTTGGAATATTTCTTTCAATTATCAGCAGCTAATAAACAAGAAAAAATCCTAATATATGAGTTATAAAGCAATATTTATAGGCGATCTTCTTACTGTTTACCAATCGTATCAAAGGAAATGTTTTGGAATAGCTTGGAAATATTTTGAGTGCCGATTCAGGAATATAGTTAAGGCAATGTGCAAAAAATTTTTAGAATCTAAAAACTTTTTATTTGACCTCCGCACCGATCTTACACAAAATTTATATAATAAACAATATTGACTCTACTCCCACCATCGAGATTCCAGACCAGCTACTCAAGCAACTAAAATAGCTATCGAGACTCCAGACCAGCTACCCAAGCAACTAAAATAGCTATCGAGATTCCGGACAGGCTTCCCAAGCATCTGAAATAGCTATCGAGATTCTAGACCAGCTACTCAAGCAATTGAAATAGCTATCGGGATTCCAGACCAGTTACTCAAGCAACTGAAATAGCTATCGAGATTCCAGACAAGCTACCCATGCAACTGAAATAGCTATCGAGACTCCAGACCAACTACTCAAGCAACTAAAATAGCTATCGAGATTCCAGACCAGCTACTCAAGCAACTGAAATAGCTATCGAAATTCTAGACCAACTACTCAATCAACTGAAATCGCTTTCGAAATTCCAAAATGGATACTCAAACAACTGAAATAGTTGGAAAACGTATCCATAAAGATAATTCAATTTCTAAAAGAAAATACAATCAGACGTTGAATGTATAAAGTATTACTTTGTTTATGAAAAAATTTAGATTATGCGACGTCAAAGATTAACATTCATTGTTTTCGGTTTCAAGACCCAATCGGAAAACAATAATATTTAAATATTTTTAATTTTAATGGTAGGATTTAGGAAAATAAACCATATTAATTAACAAGAACAGGAGTTGACTTTCCTTCTAGGAATGCACTTTATATCATGTTTAAAAATTCTTCCATTTAAATTGATAATTATAGCAACGATAGATGTTCTACTCATTTACGTTTTCTTACTTTAGACACGTATTTTTAATTCGGAAATCAGCCTAACATAAGACTCAATTGCAATTGCTGTATGGCAACGCGAGTTATATAATAAACTATGTGCATTTGTGCCAAAACAAAAACATCAAAATATCTCAAAATATGACTTAATAATCGGTAAAAGAATGAATGAATGAATATTTATCGCCTAACGCTTGGGATCAGAAATAATAATTATGCTGCATACCTATGCTGATATGAACCCATTTACAATCTACAGTAGAGAAAATAATATTTCTTAGACTTTCCACACGAATAACAATTGAACGCCTCAAAATTGCATTTCAAATTTTGACATAAAGGCCGCAGCCATCTTTGAAAATTGCAGTGCAATCCCGTATGGTGGTTGACGATTCTAAACAGGGTGCTACTGCAAACAAACGAATTTCATCTCGGGCGTTAGGTTAACGAGATGATTAGATGGCAGTTCATGTTCCGGGCTTTAATCAAAGTGTCAGGCAAAATATTTTTCCGTCTTCAGCGATTAATGATCGACTTTCACGATCAAGATTTAGGAGGATTGCAGTTTTGCTGCTCAATTAAAGCTTATTTTATGAAATAATTAAATTTCTTTTTTTATTCTACAGAACACGGATCAAATAAAAAAAAATAAGCAAACAATATTCAGTAGGCTTATATAGCAATTTTAGAAGCAAACATTGATCGTGTTTTTAGAACTAAAAGCCTTTTGATGTCATTTTTTTCAAAATGTGTAACAGTTTTCAGGAAATATAATAGTAATACAATTTTTCATAAATGATTACATGCGATTAAAATTAGATCTGTTCTCAATTTCGAAAGTGCATTTTGCATTTTTTTACAAAACTTAATTATTTAATTGTTTAAAAAGATTTTTTGAAGATTAATTGATATCACTGTGAAAGAGAAAATTAATATATTAATAGAATCCCAACCTTTAGTATTATGAAAAATTCCTTTTTTTAATTATTTAAAAACACTTTTTAAAACTGTTTTAAATTTATTTTATTTCAATAAATATATACATTTTAACGATGAATTGCTTAATTTTACTTTAATTATTCTCATTTAAAAATGTTTGCACCAAGAAAAATGTTTCTTAACAATTGGAAAATTTAAATTTAAATTTAATTTTTGAAAATTGGAAATTTATTCTAAATTAATTGTTGAATTGTTTATTTTATTTTAAGAAAGAAAATTATAACTTATAAATATTTTTTGAGTAGTAGTTCTTACATTAAATGTACATTCGTTGGAAAGTTATTTTAAAAAATGTCATGAATATAAGTGGTTTTCCCATTTCATTCAGTAGATCAGAACTCGGTCGGTTTTAGAAAAATAATGAAATAAAAAAATACGGCTGAGACTAAAATAGTGTTTTCTTTCGACATTTGAAATGCGATGACTTCTGCGAAAGAATTCAGCTCACTTACAGATATCTCAAAGGTCTTGAAGTAATTAAACTATACTAAGCTGGTATTTTTTATGTTAACTTGGTAGTAACAGTGGTAGCATTTTTATACTTCTGTCATGCCGGAAATAATCCCATAAGCTGTTACTAATGTTTCAATTATTTATTAAAAATTTGGATAATATTGCAACGCATGTGTAAATTATTTCTCTGGTATGAAATACTCCTTTATAATTTTAAAGCAACCATTTACGAATAATTCAAAATAATTTACAATAAATGGATAAAAAAAAGAAATGTCAAAAAAATATTTTCCCATTTATATAAACTGCAATATTACACGAAACTTAAATGAGATATATCATTCCTTAAAAAGTAAGGCGATCGAAGAATTTAATGAATTTTTAAATGCAATGAAATGCTAAAATCAATAAATATAGATACGATCCAAATGGAAAATCCAGTATTCCATCTATAAAATCCAGAACACTTAAGAAAAAAGAAAATGAGATTTGGTTTTAAATATTCTTAGAAGTGTACTTTCTTAATATTGTATTTGTTTTTCGTCTTCATTTTTGGACTTTTAATTTTCTCTTATTTATAATAAAAGCTCTTTATAAGGGATATAATTTTCTGACCATGTAATCAATGAGAACACAGAAAAGAACGCCGTTTCATACCCCCGTGTCCGTGACCATTCTGGTCACTGAACGGTTTAGTGGGCATGTTACGGGAATTTTATTTAATTAACAAAATATTTACAGTAGGAAAACGAAACAAAAATAATTATTTGCAGAATTTGCAATTATATAAGAAATCATATTAAGATGAGACCGTTTACATAATTTTTCAACTTAGAAATATATTTTGTAGTAATCAGCTTAGAAATATAATGCTGAGAGATAAAATGTATAAAAATATACATATAATCTGTGTTCACTTATTTTTTGTGATATAGTAGATCAGGATGCAGTTAAAAAAAATCAGATGTAAAATAATTTGGTAAATGAGAATGAAGAGAACCTCTGTTTGATTGAAATGTATGACAGGAGACTACGGTGTTTGTTTATTCCCTTAGTCTTTTTTTGGTATGAGACTTGATGTTGAGAGCTATGGAGGCAAGAATAGGTCTCTATTTTTACATAAATTTGATTATACTGTGGATTTTTTTGCCTGGGAAGGAAGTTGCTGGCGACTCTTTTCAGCCATTCCTGTTCATGACTTGGTGATGGTTTTTTCATATGCCAAGAGATTGTAAGAATGCATTCCGTAGCATAATGAAGTGTGGTTCCTATCCTACCACAACTGCACTGGTCACTCTCAGACAGATTGAACCTTTCAATGCAGGCAGGAAAAGGGCCGTGTTCTGAGAAGAAAATAATATCCTCTCTGATCCAATTAGTTGGATTAAGGTTGACTGAAGGCAGAATATTAAAAAAAATTCTGCCTGTGACACCATTGCTCCAATATCCTTGCCATTCCTTAAGCATGTCTTTCCAGAGGAGGGCTTTTATATGTGGTTTATGAAGCTTTGTTTTCATATAAAATTGCCCATTTCGCGTTGCTTTTGTTATGTCAATTTATAAATTTAACTAACTACTAACAAAATAAGCTATTATTACGAGTGAATATCAATCGTGAAATAACATTTATACCCAAAACTTTATTATTCTTAAACAAAAGAGTAATAATATTGGCAAAGTAATAATTTATTAGAGCAATTATTAAAGAACAACCTGATTGTATTTGGTAGTTAAATTTTTAATATTGTGATATGAGGAAGCTACTTTATTCATGCATGTTGCTAATAATGCATAAGAATAATGGTATGGAGATGCTGTCAAAGGTAGTTTGGTAATCTAAAAAATTATTTGTTAAAATTTATTGGAAATATTTTAACTAGATGAATACAATTTTATCTACATCATTGACTTTAATCATTACTGTCATCATAAATGTCCAATTACCTCATTAGCTCAAAATGTCCAATAATATTGTTATGCTTTCACGTTATTTCCCGACATTTAGAATATTGATCGACATCGAAGAGATACCGCGCAATATAGTGAGTTAATAATGTATATGCATTTACGGAATGATGTTCAAATTAGAATCGCATTTACAAGCTCATTTACGAATGAGATGGAAATTTTAATCATACCTGCGAAATAAATTCTTTTTTAAGTAGCAAAATTTGAAAAATAAATCGTCAAACCAAAGTATATAGAGTTCATTTCCCTAGAGCAGGGTTATAAAAATGCTATTTTACTTAAGAGCATATCCTAAACTACGAATAATGAATAAAATACTCACGGAAAAAAAGTTGATGTAATTCTTCCAGAGCAATCTCATCCTTGGAAATGTTCTCTTGTCTCAGCCTTATTTTGGAACATATTGCAAAACTTAAAAACGGAAATGAAGTGAAGTCTAGACCACTCCAAATTTAAATGATTGTTCTCTCAGAGATATACAACTGTGGAAGAAGATGGAAAAAATAATGAGAAATTTTTAATCGGAAAGATAATTGTAATTGTTAAATAATTGCAATCATTGTAACTTTTTAGAGTAGTCATGAAAATCGATTTTTTTTATTGTTTAAGATTGTAAAACAGAATTTTCGGGCTCTATTTTAAATAAACACTGTGTTATACATTCTAAATAGCCTTTATGCTTCAAAACTTGACTTTCGTTTTTAATAGATATCCCTTTATAAGATTTTTTAGTACTTTTTAAATTTTTAAGATTTTTTATATGAAATATAGATATGAGGTTAGTAAAATGCTTTTGAATAGAGATTCAAAAAATATTTTATTAATCTCAAATCTACATTCCACAATCCTTACACTTCGTACAAATAAAAAGAGAACAATATATAGAGACACTAAATAGGAACAATATATTCAAAGAAATCTTTTCTTTTTAAATAATTTCTGCAATAATTATTCAAAAATGACCATTTTTCAAGGAAAGTTGACAATTTCAGTAATTTTATTGATGTTTGAACATTTTAATGTCATGGCTTTTTTTTCAAACGTGATAAACTCCAGTTGTTTTTCTTTGTTAGTATATTTTAACATACCGCCATTTGTATTAGAAAAAGTAAACTATCAGTCTTCACACAATAAATTAAAACATAATAAATAATATCTGACTTGAATAATTATGCTTAACTTCAAACGTTTCCTATTTTCATTTTCGTTATTCTTGTTTTATAAAACGTAGTAATGCTTTATTTATATCATATATATATATACATTGAGATGAGCAATTTAGCAGAATCCAAATGTCCGAGACTTATTTCAAAGAAATTTTCTTTTGATTTAATGCGATAATGTTGTGAATAGATATAAAACATTTTTAAAATTGTTTATAGAATTCTTTATACTAAAACATAAGATATTTTTAACATTAGAAAAATAACATTAACATTAATACATAGTGACATTAGTGCATACAAAACAACATAAGCATAATAACAATACATAGTAAAATTAATACATGCAACATAACATCAATGCATAACATTAGCAATTTGATTTTTTAAAAATATAAAGGCCCAAATACATGGGAAGTTAAAATAGAAACTTAGTTTAAAATTTATTAAACTATTATTTCCTAATCAATACTCAGAATACCAATATCACTTTTAAACTGTATTAAAATGAAACAAATAATTGCTGTATACATAAGTCACATTAGTGGGCAAGAAAGTGGGCTTGAAGTTGATATTCAAATCATGGATATAAAGTTAATTTAATTATAAATTTACCCAAAATAAAATTTGAGATTTAAAATTTTAATTTAAAATTTATCACGTTCTTATATATTATTCATATATTTTGAATAACATAATTGGAGAAATCATTATGCCATAAAACTATTATGAATGATGCTATATTAACTAAATTGTCTGCCCCAGGAAATGAAAAGAATGAATTTAAGAATAAAAATTAAAATGGTAAAAGTGTATCAAACGAATTATAATATTACAACTTTATGATGGATAATTATTCATAAAACAAAGATCAAGCATTTTGGAAAAATTATTTATGAATTTTTGCCTTCCTGGTAGGAAATTTAATAAATAAATTTTCTAATTTTTAGTGCATAAATGTAATAAAAAGATATTAAATATAAAAAATATAATTCATTGCCAAAACACTGAGAATGAATTTCATGTGAGGCTTCAATCATTCGCATGTTTTCCTACAACTTTAAAACAATTTTTTCTCCTGAATGATCAACAGATAAAAATGAAATTTTAATAAATATATTAGTAATGAAGATTTATGTGTTAGTTTGAAAAGTGATGTTTACAGCCATATTTTTAAAAACTGCCAAATATAAATATGACATTAAATATTTTAAATATTTACTAGACAAACTCATCAGCATTTAATAATACAAGAGCAGTATTCCATATGTCCTCATTGTCATAGTTTGTCATCCGTTTTTCACATTCTGGTGGAATGACCGTTTTTAAACCCTCAAAGATTGCATTGCTTTCAGACAACTTATGTTAATAATTTGATAATTGGTATTAATTGCAAATTTTATTTTGATTAATTGTTAGCAGTTTGTAAATATTCTTAAAAGAATAACTGTTTACTTCCCAATAGCATCTGTAGCATAATCTATTAAAACTCTTTTGAAAGAATAACATAAATATGTTAACTATATTTCTTTCTGTAAATATAGTTAACAATTTAGAAATTAAATCAATTTTATTCCGATCCTTCAGGAAAGTCGGTTGACATCTCACAATTTATAAATAAAAAACCAAACTATAATATACTAAGAATCATTTTCTAAAAAAAATAAATAAAAAAAAACATAATTTTTTGTTCCTTCTTTTCATAAAACAAATTATAATAAAAGACAACTAAATTTTCAAAAAATTAACAAAATTAACATGGACAAATGCATCTATTATTTTTCTTTAAAATATTACTGTATAATGACCATTCAGAAGTGCAGTTATAAACTAAGCAGGAACTGCATATTAAACGAGAACAAATTATATAGAAAATTAGAGCACAATTAACTCCAACTCAGCGGCTCATATTAAGTTTAGTATCTCTTAATATAAATATAATTAACGGAGATTAATTTGCAGTTTAGGGAGTTTGTCCGTTAAGTCAACTGCTAGAAAGCGTTTATTGCCGGTATTTATCACTGTACTAAAATAACAATCTTCCGTAACACCTTGCACATAACATGAAAGCTTATTTTGGACACTGCAACTGTAAACGAATTTTAATTTGAATAAATCAAATCAGAGGCATGTTGAATTTCACAGATTGTATATTTTTAATTGCGTTGCAAATATAATACGTACTTTTCGTAAATAGACATGCATTTAAGTACGGATGTTTTGTATAGCAGCAGAGGGCACAGCGTAGAAAAGGAAAGAACTCTTACTGGAATTGAACAAGTTAAGCTTATAAGAAAATTAGGTTTTGTTCCGTTTAACTGGTAATTTAATGTTACCAGTTAAATTAGATTCAAATGGTAAAGGACATAAGTTTATGTTGATAAGTAGATGAATTAAAAAATGTGATCACGATTTGTTTTATGCCTGTTTTGTAAGAAAAGAAAATAATGAAGAAAGCACAAGTTATAATAGATAATTAATATTTAAATTTTAAACTATTACCTCCAGTCTCTTAAATAATTAATAAAATGAAATAAAAAATATTAAAAATATAATGCATATATTTTTGTGATAATTAAAAATTTCACTGTTGTTTTTTTTTTTTCCCTCATCTAATAAATATTCCTTTATACATGCTTTTAATAAGTACTGTATTTCAACTTATGAGTTTCAAACGATATTTTTTTAAAAAATATTACTCAATACTCAATTTTTCTCTACTTTATTACTATAAAATGTATCCACCCCCATAAAACTGCATAGTATCTTTCAGCCCTTCATGCAATTTTATCATTTAATTTGTAAATGTTTTATTGTAAAGCTAAAAATATTAGCCTATATTCACATGTCATTTTAGAATTTATCTGAACATGAGAACATAGAACAAATTAATATAAATTTTAAAAAATAAAATGTTTATCCTTTAATAAAAATATTTATAGTAAAATAAAGAAAGATTTGATTATAAGTTCAAAAAATCAAATTCAGGAAAAAAAATATCTGAAAAGTTTCTTTTTTATTCTGTAAAGGAGATTGCATTCATTGATGGTGCATTATTTCGTCCAAGCCAAATAGAATCTTTTGTTTAAATAAATGCTTCTTGTAGAAAAATGGTATTGTTGTATGAAAATC
>JAPMOR010093077.1:70109-83819 GCA_026543865.1 Argiope aurantia
TATATATATATATATATATATATATATATATATATATAACCTAGATAAATTTAGGAAGACAGATTATACATTTATTTCTGCTCTACATTGATGACGTTTAGATAGGTTTTCAGATGCGAAAAGATGTCAAAATAACACAAAAGTTTTATTCAATACATATATTTTAAATTCAGAATATGCGATAAAACAATTTGTATTCTTAAATAAGATTCTGAAAATAAATTAAAAGTTCCAAATGACTGAACGCTATTCTTAACAAGTCACTCGAAACTTTTCAGCAAAAATACTGCACATATAGCCATATGGAAATATTTTATATTCTGATTTATTTAAAAACAGAGGCTTATTTAAACATTTTTAAGTTAAAATCTTACATTATTTCATTTAAGAATCACTAAACAATGAGTTCTACAGAATACTACCAACAAAATCTAATATGTTCAGATAGGGTCATCCATCTTAACGAAATGAAAGACTTTCACATAAAAATAATATTGAAAATGAATAAGGAAATTGTAGAACTTTGTATTTTAAGAATAATTTAACCTTAATAAATGATTACAAATTTTTCATAACTTATCAGCTTTAAAAACGTGTACTTTATGTCACATTAAAATTTCCTTCACTTTTCATTATTTAGAGAGGATTAGATTAGATTCCTTACATTAACTTTCCGTTTTAAAGCAACTCTATGTCTATTTTGGGCTGCACCTTGTAATTTTGAACCGTGGTCAGATAACAAGGACGGCACCTGAGCTAGCACACCAGTGGGAGACCGTTTGGCCCCGACTTATTCAGAGAAAAATTACATTTACTATAAACGCATTTTAAGATTCAGATCAAGAATTGACTAATATAAATTAATGTCTAAAATTCACGTAAGAAGATTTCTGTATTAATAAATTCATCTATTTCATATACTGATGTCAGTTTAAAAATTACAGCTTTTGGGATATTACAGCTTTTGGGATATGATCTAATCGATCACAAATCAGCTAATTACATTGCCTGTGAATGATAGTTACCATTTCGTGCATAGAGTTGACTCTAGATACCAATGCTCATTAGATTCTACTTAGAATCATCACTTGCGAAAATTATAATGTTCATTTAATATCCCATGGGAATGATAATGAAGCATTTCACAACTGTATTTCAAACTCTAGCACGAGGACTACATTTATCTCTTGAAAATTACAATACAATCTCGCATGCAACCTAACTATACTAAACAACTATTAATAACATCTACCAGCAAGATCTCCCTGCAAAGCTGCACTTAATAGTCAATATCACCAAAGTGCGGGCCTAAAGTGCTAAGTTGCGAAGTCAATAGGACGCTTGAATGTCCGTTTATTTTCTGACCTTTAATTAAAATGCCCATGGCTAGTATTTAAAGTTCACAACCATTCAGGAGAGACTTTTAGAAATTCATCAAGATTTTATATTGGAGTTCAAGATTTACGAGAGTTTCGCTTTCGAGACTAGATTAAATCTCATTTGTCACCGGGTACGAAAATTTGATTAATGGGCTCGATTAATTTCACTTTTTAAAAATACAAAATTAAGATCAAAATTAAGACGATAAATCAAATCATTAGATTGATACTAGTCGATCCTTTAGAAGTTTAAGATAAATTTCGAAGGAAAAAAAATGTGGTATTAAAAAGAAAGATTATTAATTTGAAGAAATATTTTTAAAATCTCCAAATCGCTTATCATACTATTTTTAGAGTAAGTTTTTGATTCATTTCTCAGATGTAATTTAACATTGTCTGAATAGATATAAATTAAATAAAATTCCAAGAAATTGGAGAGGAAAAAAAATATGGATTCCAGTTATTACTGAATATATCATTAATATTTGGAAGATCAAGCTTGGCCTAATTGTTTTTTTTGTGTGTGTGTGTAAAATCTTATTTTTTCAGAAAAAAAATGTTTAAATACGAATCACATACTTATTACATATGAATATTTTTCAATATTGTCTACATATGAACTGGTCATTTAAATAATTAAAAAAAAATCAAAAATTCATGAATGCACCTTGCTTTTACATATTATTCGAAACAATCTGCTATATTACAGTATTCATTTTACAGTTTATCTATCATCATTTATATTTTTGAACTTACACTCAATTTTACAAGTCGAGTGCAAGTTGACACTATATGACATTAGATAGAAAAAGCCACTAGTAGTTAGTTATAAAAAAAATGTTTTTTAATGTGTGCGTGTGTGTTCAAAATTGAGGTTTTTGAGGAAAGACACCTGTAGAGATAAAGTTAAAAAGAAAAAAAATATTAAATATAAATACATCAGTAAAAAACGAAGCAAAAAGCTCGACTCTAACCGAGGATCCCCAAAACATTCGCCATTCATGTTGTTCAGACTACTATACTGCACTGCATACACATCGGAGCGGAAGTTGAATATACTGTTTCTAATTGTTACATACAAAAAAAAAATGTGTTTTCTTGTATAAAATCGCTTTTTTTTTTCAGGAAAGACATCTGTAAAGATAAACTTAAAAAACAGAACCTTATCTAAATATAAAATTTATTCAAATCGTAGCGTCGTTTTCCAAATACACGAAATAAATAAATTTATACTATATAATTACATTATATATTATAAGAAATGCTCGTTTAAAGATATAGGATTATTTTCTAAAATGAGAAAAGTATTGGTTAATTTTATCATGAATTATTTATTCACGATTATGAATTTCAAAATCAAATTTCTTCAATAATCTTTAATTATTTTATCTTTAAACTCGCTTCTTTCAGAGAAAAATGCTAAAAGTACATAAAATCAAAAAATATTTCTTTCAGTAAAATTCATTTCGAAATTCTTTCCTTTTTGATTTTAAAAGGATTCAGTTATTCTGTAATAAAATCAAAAGCATTTCAAAGGAATTTTAAATTAATCTCCCATTTCTTTAGAAAATCGTTTTGGGAATACTGATGAATATCAAATTTTTTCCGTCCCATTTGTTTTCAATAGGATTCGGTCAATTAAAGGAAAGTAAATAGTGGAAACTATGGAAAAAAATTGTTCATTTCTCTACATACTTGTCTAACAGTGATTTATTTTAAGAAGAAAAATAATTTAATATTTGAATTAGGGATATCTTTGACATTTTGATGTAATTAAATTTCACTAAATGTTTTTTTAGTAATTTTGACTTAAATTCATTTTAAATGTTTTATTTATTGTAAATTTAGATCTGTCTGTAGGTAACTTTTATCATTTAGATAAATTATTATCAATGCCTTCGTGTTTTTATCTATGTATACTTTTCTTTTAAAGGTTGAGTGTTTTAATCAAATTTTAAATAATGTCAGAATTTAATAATGTTAATATAACTAATATAATGATTTAAAGTAGTAATTTACTGCAATACTTTCTTTAATGAATTATCCGAAAAACATTCTTCATATTTATTATGCAATGCTTTCGAATCAACCTATAAAACTGCTAAAAAAAAGAAAAAAAATCCAAAATCCAAAAATAAATCGAATATGGCTTCCTCAGAAACTTTGACTGGAGAAGCCATATGTAATATTCCTCTGATGATATATATTCTGTAGTAATATTTTAAAGTTTTTCATTCATTTCAAAATCCAGAAAGAAATTCTCCCCAGAAAGATCGGTTGGAAAAGTCAAATCGTACTGTTATTAAATAACAATTATCGAAAAAAAATGGCAAAAATGTTTATGGAACTGTACCAAACTTACATGAATGTGATCCATTTTGTAGAATATGCTGTCAGACTGCTGAATAAAATAGAACAGATAAATACTAATCGTTTTGAGCTTGTCCTTTCTACATCTGATTATGCCCATAACGCACTGTAGAATTTTGAATCATACCGTATATTTAAAATATCAAAATACAACAATATGAAAATAATTTTCCAAATATTAAAATGGCATGAATAAATGTAAAATATTTGAAGTGAATTTGTTTGATGCCGCTTATAAAATGGTTTCAAGTCTGGAAAAAAACCCTGGAAATATGAATTGCAGTAAACATTAACTGTGAAGTCGTTTTTAACAGTATTTAAGTTTCTGCCATATAATTGGTTTCTTGTCCACTTCGATATTTCTAATTTAATGACCTGTTAATAAAGCACTTTACTAGAATTTTAATAATCAGAATATAATTAAGAAATCCTGAAATTTGATTTCTTTTGATTACATATTTGACAAAAAAAAATGCAAACATTATTATACAAATGCGCTTATTTCATCCACATTCTTTAAACAAGATATAAAGGGTGTTTCAGTGAACCGTTTCAGAACTTCTAAGAGGGGTAGGGTACATCCTGACAACTCGAAATCATAGAGTAATGTGGGGTCGGAAATGCTTTCCTGAAGCAGTGTTGCACACAGAAGCATCACCATCAGAAAAGAGACCGTAAATGAGAAATCAGTTTAATAATACATGAAAAGAAGCAAAAGGTACATGGATTAAAATAAGTGTTCGAAGTTTCTTCCACGGGCTACAATGCACGCCTCACATCTCCGATTCATGGACATCCGAACATTCTGGAATACTCCAGGCATATCTCGAATCTGTCCGGCAGCTACTGAGATTCTTGCAACTAGCTCCTCAGCAGTGTCAACAGGGGTGTCATAAACTAGCGATTTCATATGACCCCAGAAATAAAAATGAAGGCATGATAAGTCGGGTGATCGAGCAGGCCAACGCACGGGACCCCCACGTCCAATCCACCGTTGACCAAATGTGACATCCAGTAGTTACGAACATCTCCGCTATAATGGGCAGGGGCTTCATCGTGTTGGAACCACATTGTCTGTTGCGTCGATACAGTAATCTGTTCATCTCTCAAAAGTTGTGGCAATACTTGCTGCAGAAAGAGCAACTACGTAGTTCCAATTAGACGACCCGGTAACAGGTAAGGTCCGATGAGGTGACCTCCCACAATACCGGCCCATACATTGACCGAAAATCGATTCTGTGATGCACGACATCGTATTGCATGAGGATTCTCAACAGCCCAGATATGGTCGTTATGCGTGTTAAAAATTCCTTCCCTTGTGAAGGATGCCTCATCGGAAAA
Organism: Argiope aurantia; assembly: GCA_026543865.1. Taxonomy (NCBI): domain Eukaryota; kingdom Metazoa; phylum Arthropoda; class Arachnida; order Araneae; family Araneidae; genus Argiope; species Argiope aurantia. Next base: position 75,200 of record JAPMOR010093077.1, read on the forward strand.
CAACACTTCAGCAAGAAAAAGGAGATTTGAAGCACATTTTCCCAGGTACCACTGTGCGAAAACAATATGAGGTACATAATCCTCCGGTTTCTGTGTCTGGACACGTTGCACGTGAAACGGATGCATGTCTTCTGCTCGGAGAATCCTCCAGACGCTGCAATGGGAAACCCCGACTGCTTTTGCTACACTTCGTGTACTCGTTCTTGGATTCCCCTGTACATGCTGCAGCACATTCTGTTCGGCGTCTGCAGTCCGTGTTGTTCTTACCCTGTCCCTGTGAGCTCTTTCTAATGAACCTGTCTCAGCTAACCTCTGGTGCAGTCTTGCAAAGAAATTATGACCGGGAATACGCCTCGTCGGATATCGTTCCGCGTACAAACGCTGTGCGGCTGACCCACTACAATTTGCAGCCCCGTACGCCAAATGCATATCGGCTAACTCTGCGATCGTGTAATCATCCATCCTACTAACATGGCGTTCTTGTGCGAAATGAAGATTCCCTGCACGAAAGCTCGGACTTTTCGCACAACGCCATCTACCTTGTCTGGAAAGCATTTCTGACTGCCCATGTGTATATGATTTTGGTTCGTTAGGATGTACCCTACCCCTCTTAGAAGTTCTGAAACGGTTCACTGAAACACCCTGTATTTATTCTTAATATATTTTTGATTGAAAATTCCGAGGATAAGCTCAAATTCAAAAAGTTTCTAATATTCTGACTAATTCTCTTTGACTTGATGAATCCTCAAGTGAAAGATAAAATATATTTTTTTAAAACGTTTAATGACAAGTGAAGTTAAGTTTATCTCACTTCCATTGCCAAATGAATATCCAGACATTGATTCTGCAAATTCATCAACATGTGATCAATAAGATTTGACCAGTGACAGACAGAAACATATTTAAATGCAATGTTCCTCTGATGATACAGATTATTTTGTAATGGTTTTAATTTTTTTTCATTCCGTGTATTAGAACGCAGAGACTGTTGTTTCTCAGAGTTCTTTGGATTGTGTTTGCGTTTTATGGACTTTTGACTCTGAATAAAAGTTTAAAAAATTACACAAAAAGGCGATTAATCATAGAAAAGGCTTGAGATTATATTATTTTGTGATTCAGATTACATTTATATAGAAATTTGAAAAAAGAAAAATTAAAAATTAAAAACCATGATATTTTCAAATTTTTAACGAGACATTAAGAGATGGAGTCGTTGCGATATTCTGATGAATACAATAATATGTACCAAAAGCTAAAAGGGATAATATAAAGATCTAAGAGTATTTTCAACTTATATTTTATCACTGAAATTTCCTAAAGTGTTTCGTATAATATCAATATATTATCATAGAAATTAGCAATATTTGCCTTGGAAATATTAAAGAATAAATTAATAAAGATATGTTAGGACATCAGAAGTAATATTTGATTTTGCAAGACAAAACATATGTATTTTGTAAAAGTGTGAAAAAAACCATTTAGATCAATTAAAAAGGAATGCAGAAATGCAGATTTGCAGCCAGTATATGTAGAGGATAGAAATAATAATGATCAATTCGCAATCGTTCTAAATTTGTGTCAAATTTTATATTAAGGAATGATGGATATAAAAACATATTTTCAACTCTTACGAAGTTTTTTATACACAGATTCTCTTTGTTATTTTATAATATCAATGAAATCGTATTTAAATTATTTTGAAGTTCTATAACACTCGAATCTTCGCGCATAGTTTTCTGCTGTAAAATTCCATGAAATATTTTACAGAAGTTGCCGCCATATTTTTCAAACCTATAAATGGGATATGTAAGCAACTACTACATTTAGAATCTTCTGATTTTTCAGTAACTCTTTTAAAACTTTAACCTATCAGCATGCTTTCTTTAGGTGAAGAATATTGTTTCCAAATAAATAATAGGTGATTATTTCCTTTTTTTCCCAAGCAAAATTCTTACACTAGTCCGAGGCATGCTACTTAGGCCTAATAAATAAAACAGCTCAACTCAGAATCTTTACAATGAATAAGGGGGAAAATGGAAATGGAAATCATATATGCATAAATAAAGAATTAAAAGAAATATTTATAATCTATTTAAAAATTCTAAAGATAAGAAAATGCATGATTTTTTGTGCATATTTCTTTAATTTTAAAATAATATAAATTAACTAAAAGAGACTGTGTCAAAATATGTTAACTGCTCAGTTACAACTGTAAATAAAATAATAATTCCAGTCAAACCAAGAATATGATCCCAATCTTAATTCTTTTTGCCATGCGTCTAAATTTCATTGCTATATTCTTAGCGTATAAACTAATCTATCGAAAAGCAAATAAGAATTCATTTGAAAAATTTTATCGAAACGATAATATTTTAATAAAAAATATACTTATCAATTTAAAGAAGAAGATTATTTGAATAGGTGGTTGAAAGAATTGCAGAAACCATTATTAATAAATTTATGCTTGATTATTATTATTATTATTAGATACTAGTAAATAGGAAAATAGAAGAAACTAAAAAAATGTAAAAATTAGCATCTGATATAATCAAAATAATATTTTATTAACAGTAACGGAAACAAATTAAATATATTTATTTACATACTTTTCAAACTGTAAGACTTCCTTAACATAAAACAAGCAACCTCAATATTGAATACTTGATTACCAACTGTTTAAACGACTGTTAATCGAAGTAATTTATGTTACTATTGATCTCATAGATTTTTTAAGTAAGGCAAAAAAAGGATGAGCTTGAGAAAAAAACTCAAAAAATAAATTTTAATTTAAAAATTATAAAATAAGTTTCAGTAAAATTTATATGACAATCAATTTATGATGAAAAGTATTTATTTAATATTCTGTTTATTGCTTTTTTAAATTGCAACCTCATCTAATTTAAATTATTTATTAATTACATTAAATTATTAATGTAATTTTATTTAAACAAAAGAGGCAAAGCATCTTCCTTTTATGACATTTTTTGTGAAAATATTTAAAGAAATATGCTAAAAATATTCTAGTACTACGGATGATTTATTTCCATAATTTAGGATGTGATTTTTGAATCACATTTTAGTGAAGAAATAATAAATATTCTTCTATTCCTGATGAGCATATGAATTGGTGCTATATTTCTCAACATAAGTGATGGGTACAACTTATGCCTTTTATGATATTCTATTCTACAATATCAGAATCAACAATTTTATGAGATGAGTCTCATTTTTATACTTGAAAAATATTTCCATATTCCTGCTTTTTTGGTTTAACGGAAGACATTGGAATTTTATAAATTTTTCCCAAAGAATAAGGGTCCCGATAATAGTGTAGTTCGCCATTTTTCCGAAAGGTATAGGTTTTTGCATATTTCCGAAAAGAATTCTGCTTCGGTAGTAGCATTTTTATGCTTTAATGGCGACATCTCTAAGAACAGAAAGAACATCCAGTTATACATATGTATGAACTCTCACCTCGTAAACTGGAGAAGGCGGTCGAATGGGTGTAAGAACAGAAACAACGAAAGAAGAAAAGAATTCAGTTGTTTTTTGGAGAAAGCACTACATTAAACCGATTTCTCTGCAATCTGGTTTTTTAAATTTGAGATTTTTTAGAAGTACGCCAACTGTGTTTATTATTCTTATCAAAAGACAGTTAAAAACCTTCCCAAGCTAATCCATTTCTGTATTTGAATAATAAAGTGAGAGGGCATAGTTATATACCAATATTTTTCCTTCACTTGCGTTGAATTTTTGTGCTTTTATATATGCTTACGTGATTAAATAAAACTTTATTCTCCATATCTAGTAAAGTCATTTTACGGCACTTAAATATTTTCTGATATGATAGGATTGATATATATCATATTTACTGATATATAGTATATTTTCTGATAATAGTATTGATATTGATAGTATTTTCTGATAATGCATAGTATTTACTTCTAATGAACTTACTTACCAGCATTATTGCTTTCTTTGACCATTTAAGATATTAATTATTTAAATTGCAGTCTTATAATTTGCTATTCCTCAATGTTAAAGAAACGTATTGAAATTATTAAATCAAAGAAATTAATGAGGTCCTTTTTGTAAAATTCCATTAATGTCTGACACTCTATTTGAAAGTATGCAAACATGTTTAAGAATAAATAATTTTAAAGCATTTCATTTATAATGAAATTTTTCTAGTAATGCGAAATAATATATTGATTTATAAACAAATACAATAAATACGGTTCAGCACAATTTAAAAGATATATTATCAGAATTTCTGAATTTATAATGTCAACAGACTTTATCTTTAATCGATAATTCACATGTGAAAAGTCGTAATTTCATATTTTTTCATTAGATGGCAAATGTAATAACAAAAACAACTTACATTTTTTTTAGGATACTATTATCTTATATAATCTGGATTTAATTAAATGATTGTCAAAATATTTTTATTAGTAAAAAATATTTATTTTCTTTAATTATAAAAAGTAAAAGCATTTCAGTAGAAACTCATGAGTTTCTGAAAAAAAGAGTTCTACAAACAATCACTTGTAAAAGAAAAAAAAATTAGTCTGAAGACCGGTAGACAATCACATTCAAGAAAAATTACATGCCTAGCTAAAGTTGAAAGAAGAAAGACATTTATAATTTAATAACTCGATATTTTTACATTTAAATCCTTTAATCAAAATATTTTTCCAGACAAATTAATATATCAGTGAAGAATATGCGTTACTTCCTTGATAGTTTTCTCTTGTATTATGGAAATGTAAAAATATTCCACTAGAAACTCATGTGTTTCTTAGTTACAAACAAGCAATCATTTGAAAAAGATTTTATAATTAGACTAAAAACGGCACACAATAATATTTGGGAAACATTAGATGCCGAGTTAAAGTCATAAGAACAGGACATTTATAATTTAATCACTTGATACACAGTTAAAATCCTTTACTACAACTAGTTTTCCAGACAAATTAATAAATCAGTGAAGAATATTCATTTTATTGAGTGTTTTCTATCTACAAAAATTCTATCTACAAAGAAAAAAAATAGATATCTTAAGAAATACTAATGAAATTGAATATATATATATATAAAAATCTAACATGAAGTGAGTTTCTTTTTCTTTTAATTTCAACTAATGAATTTAGCAATCTAATTTTGGAACAAGTAGTGTAATAAGAAAGAAGCAAACATAAATAAAATTTTGTCTTAACTGCGAGCTGCGGTAAAAAATGTTTAGAAATGTTTAAAAAAATGATTTTTTCCCTACTCCAATCTACTTTTACGACAAAGAGAGATGTCGCGCTGATCAGCATTACAAAGAAGTAGGCATAATTCAAACCATTATTCTGTTTTTCATTTTCATTCTTTTGATAACACTATTCTCCTATGTAAAAGGCCTTGCTATTTAAATTAAGTCATCTTATGTTTGGTATATTTTGGATCCTACTGGATATATGATAATAATGATTTTATTTTGAAATTTGGGAAAAATTTTAAAATGATACCATTTAAAATTTCTTATATAATATAAATGTTTATTTGCTCCATTTTTGGCTTCTTCAAATGAAAAAGATATCTATATATTCTCACTAATAAAAATTAAAAAATAATTAGCGATAACAGATAATAGTATTTTATTACTATTGTTGTTCGTTTAGAATTCTTCAACAATTTTACTGAATTTATTTATTAACTTATATATAGGTAAAAGCATTGCATAAATTCAGAGGCAAAATTTAGTTGTTGCGCAATCCTTTCACTACTAATCCGCCCAAACCAGCCTTGAATATTAATACTAATATGCCGTTTAGGAGCCAATTTCTGTTTCAAACAAGGAGTACAGAAATTAATGTAACTTATTAATAAATATTCCATTGCTTTACATCCTAATTCTTCACTTGAGAAAAGTACGCCTCTTTAGTATAGAGTTTGTACGGCCGGATTCATGCGGAATACTAGTAAAAGTGTTAAACTGTTGAATGTTTGATATACAAATATTTTTAGCAGGAGAAATAAGTGATGTTTTTGAAATTCTCAGGAAAAATATTGAACATTAAAGGTACAGATCATAAAGGACAGAAATGATGTTACGCTAAAAAAACGAAGTGTTTTTATTTTCTGTAACCTTTTATCCCAGAAAACAAATTAGTACAAAAAACTAGTGCAAGCATTCCTAAGGATTAATTAATTAATTTGTTTTATAAAATAACATCCTCATTCCTACCGCATGGAAGAAAAACAAGATGAAATATTGTTTTTTGTATTCCCTACTTCATTATAATGCTGATTATATTAACTCGATAATTATCGTGATATTTATTAGATAAGAGAATTTACCTATAGGATGAAAAAAAAATGCTTTTTTTTCTATCTTCCTTGAAGAAATTTTTTTTTTTTACAAATAATCATAAGGACATTTTTTTTCTGAGATGCCTTGTATATACATGTATTAGATACCTATATTAGTTAATTTATTATTATAATTATTTTTCAGAAAAAAAAACTATTTTTCCCTACTAAGGAAAATATGATTTAATTATTTTTCCTTCTACGTATCTCAGAATTATTTGTGTTTCACTGTAGAGATAATTGGTTGATTGAAGACAAAATGTAGATTTGAATTTCTTGTCTATTTCAATACTGGTTTTTATAGGTTTTAGTGAACAATTTTCTTTTATATAAATTCAGTTGGCTGTTTCAGCATGGTTAAGGCAGCCTTTGTACAATCTTTATAATTCTTCTGTTGATTCTAACTCTAGAGTGATAGGATTGTTTAGATTCAAAATATTTACATGTTAGAAACACTTTACATGTTATAAAGATACAACAATTGATTTAATTATGATAAACTCCGGGTATGTTCTATTGTTTTTCTTAATTTTTTAATGTTAATTGTGAATAAATTCTTTGTATTTTTTTCAAACGCTTAGGTTTTGTTTCATAAGGCGTTACAGCATTTTTGTATTTGCAGAAATAGAAATACCACAGCTGTGAATTTCATTAAATGAACTAAATTTCAAAAATTGTTTCACAAATAATTTCTTAGAAAAGAAGTATTTCATTGATTTATTATCACCCACATAAGCCTTCATTCGTTAGCATGCTAATAACTGTTATTTCTATTTTTTAAGGGACGTAATTTATCTTACAGCCTACTTACTTCATTCGTTTTTATTAAATGCTAAAACGACCATCATATAATATATTTCAATTATAACTAAATTTGCCAAAACTTCAAAATAATAAAACCTCATTTAGTAAAAACTTATTATTCCCTAATTCCATGATAATCTTCATTTAAAAAATGTATATATAAAATGTGTTAATTTAATTCAATTGCTCAAAAGAAGTGGTTTAAAAAATATAATGTGAATAAAATACAATATGAATATCTTAAATCATGCACAATTTTTTCCCATCCCAACTATATATATATATAAGTAACCAATCTAAAGCAAGAAATAGTTTGAAAACTAAACTAAAATGAAAACGAAAGCAAAACAATTTCAAAATCGCAACAAAATTATTATCTATTCAAACAAAAATCAAAAATGGAACAGGTAAAAACTTCATAGTATTTAGAGAGCGCAAATGCAGCTACTTCTAAAACACAGATGAACTGATACAAAAGTATAAAAATCAAGTTAAATGGAAAAACAAATAAGCCAAATAAAAAATTAAAAAAAGATTAAAAAAGGAAGAATCCGGCCTGAAGACTTTTTCAAGGGTCACCCTCAGGCAGGGATTCAAAAAAGGGATTTTTTCTGTTAAGGAAATTCAGACATAACGTCTAATAATGATTCCTTCGTGACCCGAAAATCCCCTGAAATTAGGCCTAAGAGATATACCATTTTAACAGAAAGGAAAATACAAAACAACCAATTAGAAGAAAAAACCACTAATAAGTAAAAATACAATAACAAAAAACACCAAAATACCATAAACATACACGAAAGGAATAACGAAAAAGCAAAAAACATACCTTCCAACAGTCCAGAAAATCCCAAGCTATCGATTGTGATTCCCGTCCATTAAAATCAAAGCTAACGGCAATTTAGGTAAGAATTGTAAGCTCGCAGCGCCATCTATTGAGTGATATAATATGCAAGGAAAGTTCTACTTTTTATTTAAGCCAAAGGATTAATCCCAAACCATACCTTGTTTAATTAAAAAATTGACATTACAGTAATTTTTGGGAAATTCATTTTTAATTAAATTATTAATGAGGTTGTTTGATGCTTCAATATAGGAGTTTTTATTATTGCAAACCTTTTTTATCCTGTTAGCTTGTGAGAAAATTAGATTTTTGAAAATTTTAGAGTTTAGATTGGAATGGTAGTTACATAGTTTTGTTATTTTGAAGTTGAATTCGTCCCTTTTATCGTATATACCAACTATTGTTTTATCATTATCAATTTCGATTTTTAAATCCAGAAAGGTAGCCTCAAGTTGATTTTTATTCGTTTCTGTCAGAATTAAATCTTTTGGATAGCAATTAGTTACAATATTAGTATTGTCGAAGTCAATCAGAAGTAGGTCATCAATATATCTCCACCCGTTTATCAAATTATATTTAATTATTTTTTTCTCATAGTAATGTAGAAAAATATTA
>JAPMOR010093091.1:0-32524 GCA_026543865.1 Argiope aurantia
GGTAGAAATATAATTTATAAGTAGAAATAAAAGTTTAAAGCTTCTGATCATATTGCAATAGATAAATAAATAAAATAATTAAGTAAATAAATACATAAATATAAAAATAAATAAATAAATATAAAAATAAAAATAATAAATAAATAAATAATATTAAAAAATCGTCACCTTCATGCATATTTGAAAAGTTCAAAGAATTCACATAATTTTTCTATCAATGTAAAATCATTAATATGTTCTCTTTGAATCCATGAATTTACGCTGACTTTAAAACTTCTGTTTGATTAAAAATGATCATCTTTGTAACACACTTTAATATTCGGTAAAAAGAATGGTAACATGACCACCAAAAGTTATTAACTAAAGAATGAGAAAATATTAAGTTTACTATGTCTGAGGTTAATGTAATTTATCCTCATTTTTGCTACACTGCAGTTCATTAAGTTGCAAAAGGTTTTTAATGCACTTTTTGCTAAAATTTAAGGAAAGCAACATTATAAACCAGTATGAGTGGTATCCCAAAGCTTTCTTGCATACTCTTATCCTAGAGAACGATATACTTAAGTCATTGTATTTTTGAGTTATTGCATTTACATGTTTATGAAAGTACGCCCTTTTAGAATTTGACTCAGAATTTTATAGTTGTGCACACTATGGGTGTTAAATATGTGTACCGAATTTTATCTATCTAGCTCTCGTTGCTTTGTACTTACCGTGTTAACTTATATTCGAACAGCCGGACAGACAGACTTCCTCTGAGCAGATTTTGCACAAAATATGATAAAAATATTCAAATTTGGTATAAAGGCTGTATACCAAATTCCATCCTTCTAGTTCAAAGCATTTTTGTGTTGTGTTTGTAATTTTACCTTCTTTTTTTTGTCAAACTGCTAGAGATATTATAATACTACAATTAATTTTACATCATTTTATATTTTAAAAAATTGTATTTTTAATTATTTATATTTTTTGCCACATAATTTGTCTTTCTATTTTCAATTAATTTAAAAAAAAATATTTTAAGTGTTCTTCCCAACAACATATTTTATTGTTGAAGTGAAACTCAAACCATTCCCATTGTTGCTACTAGTGTTTCATTCTGCTTTCCTGCCAATTAAGCCTTCATGATCAGTGAGCAGTTGGTTAAAGTAAAAAAATCATATAACATCTTTTGAAGTCGACTTTAGGTAGAGGCTTGAAAATTCGTTTTTTGGCCATGCCAAAATAATAATCTTTTTATCATCTATCATTTTACTTTATTATCCTCATGCTTCAATTATTTATCACTTTGTCCGACTTTTTGCAATGCCTGAAATTTTGTTCCGGATCATTTATGGATAGTAAAATTATATTTTTCATACTTGATGGAACTGGATTTTTTGAAATATTAAGTTATATTTTGAGAATTTACACTGGAAGAAGCTAATAAAACCGTTTCTCAAATTATTACCATATTGGAAGATACAGATATTCGGAAGCAATTTCATCTTTGCAATCGATTACCTTATTGGGAGACATAGATATTCAGTAGCAATTTCATCCTTGAAGTTGATTACCTTATTGGAAGACATAGATATTCTGAAACAATTTCATCCCAGAAATTGATTACATTATTAAAAATATATATATATTTGGAAATAATTTCATCCATGGAATTAGTTATATTAGTGGAAGATATAGATATTCAGAAATAATATACTCCTTAGAATTAATTACCTTCTTCAGTGACATAGATATTGTCAAACAATTTCACCCTTGGAATTGATTGCCTTCTTCAGTGACATAGATATTCTCAAAAAATTTCATTCTTGGAATTTATTACCTTATTGTAAGAAATAGATATTCCGAAACATTTTATCTATGGAAATGATTAACTTATTGGAAGGCATAGTTATTATTCTGAAGGAATTTCATCCATGGAATCGTTTACCTTATTTGAAGACATAGATATTCTGAAAGAATTTCAACCAAGGAATTGATTATCTTATTGAAAGACATAGACATTCTGAAATAAATTTCATTCATTGATGAAATAAATATACTTCGCGTTGAGCAAAACTATGAATACAATTCCAAATTGTTTAGCTTGTAAGTTGGCCACAATTGAAAGAATTTCATTAGATTATGATTTGGTATACAGAAAAGGAACATATTTATTATAATTTTACTTTGGTATTCTTTCCCTTGTAAGAATTGTGATTAATTTATGAAATAGATTTCCTATTTCATAAAGAATTGTGATAAGTTGAAACCTCCTATGGAATGCGATGACCAATAATTATTGTCTTTTTTATTGCATATGAATGCCCGCATCATTTATAGAATATTTTCCTTATATGACAAGGTTATTTATTTATCAGTTGCACTAAATATTATTTCCCAAACACACTTCTATGAGAATCTCGAAAAATCGATATTTTTCGACATACAAACTAGAGATTTTATCATAAATAGGTCGCAAATATTGACAGCCAATTTTTATTGTGCTCTGGTTGCGTGTTGATGTTTTATGAGGAAAATCATTGCACCGCTCTTTTTATTTATTAAGTAGTTTTCTGTAATACATTTTTTTTTCTTCCACGGCAAAAATTGAAATATGAGTATATATTTCAGTAGAGAAAATGCAGTAGTTTGGCATTTAGAGCAAATGCAGAAGTTATATATTTGGATTATCCGAATATCCAACTACTGCATTTGCCCTAATTGCCAAAAGTATCAAAACTACTGAATAAAAATATTAAGTTTCTACACTGCTTGACAATTGCTAAGGAACAGTTGTGTTTTTCGGAATAATTAAGTATAGACAATGATTGAAGAAATGAAACTGCGCATATTTAAAAGGGAGGATGTGCATTTATTATAGTGCAAAATGGTGCAGATATCAACACGTCGAAGAATTTAAAACTTAAAAATAAAAAAGATACTCCTTGGATGATTTCTAAACAGCCCCATAAAAATTGATTTTCAGGTCAGAATGATGCAGACATGAGTACCTAAGTAAGATGTGTGATGACCACGGGCACTAATGCACATTTTGCATCTGTTCTCCATGCTCTCCACTAAACTATCGAGGAGTTCTTGGAGGATATTGTCCCACTCCTCTCTCAAGGCGATTTTGAGCTCTTGCACTGTTCAGGGAGGAATGGTTCTTTGTGAAACACGTCTGCCAAGAGCATCCCAGGCATATGCAATGGGATTTAGGTCGGAGGAGTAAGCAGGCCGACATGCGGACAATATTTTCACTTTGCAGTGTGTCCGATACCTCAACACTTCTGTGTGGCCGCGCATTATCGTCCATAAATAAAAAGTCTGGATCTACAGCACCCCTAAAAAGACGAACATGATACAGAATAACCTTTCTGCAATATCATTGCGATGTAATTTTTCCTCGCTCAAAGATGTGAAGCGATGTTTTGCCATTGTCCATGATGCCTGCCTACACCATCACGCCTGAGCCATACAGATCACATTCACTAGCAAACTGTTGTGCATAACGTGTTCCACCTTCTCTCCACAGTAATTGGTAGCCAGAATCACTTGTCACACTGAAACGAGATTGTTCTGAGAACATCACTCTAGACCAATTTTGGATAAACCAACCAACATGTTCCTTACACCAGCATAATTTATCAGGACGATGGCGTGTTTGAAGCGGGATGCAATGAACAGGCTTCCGCGCATATAAACCAACTTGATTTAATCGCCGTGAGACGGTTCTTGCACAAACTTGCGTACCGATAGGGGTTGCAAGGTTTGCATCTATCTGGCCAGGAGTTAAATTTCTCTTTCTTTTTGCCAATAGGGCTACATAGCGATCCCCTAAAGATGTGGTGTTCCTACCACGACCCAGGCATGATTTTGCAAAGCATTTCCACCTTCAGCAGCCTTCTTTAATCACGAGATGACACTTTTTGATACACCCATTGCAGCTGCTACACTGGTGACACTTTGAGCTGCTTCCAATCGCCCAACTGCTCGTCCACGATCATAGGCACTCAAATGATGTCTTGCTGACATTTTGCTCTTAATTATTGCAAGAACCAAACAGAATTTCAGAGAAAAATCTTTTATAACATCCTGCACTATTTCGGGTCTAACAACAAATAGCATGAATTTTTCGTATGAATCGCGAGCTTGTATGCAATGTCTTTTATACATATAACGAATCCTGGTCTTCCGTGCCCTCTCAACTTCAAATTACTTTTATTGGTCAGCTGTCTGAGACGCAATTTCGCATAAATCACTTGTTTCTTAGCAATTGTCAAGCAGTGTAATAAAATCTTCCGAACTCATATCGCTAACAAACTGACTAATTAGCTAATAAAAATAACTAATAACTGATAAAAACTAATTAACTAATAAAAAACTTAAAACTAATAAAACAATTTTATTAATAATTTAATTAATAAAAAATAACTTTACTAATAAAAAAATATTATTTGTGCAAATTACTAAATAACAAATTTTGTCTTGAAAGAAAAAAATTGAAAAATATAATGCCTTTTTTTACATCTAAACATATATTTATTATGAACGAATTATACTTTCTGCTTAAATTTCTCTTAAAATAAAAAAAATAATTGACCTGCTTAGTATTTCTTTTAAAGTATTTGCAAACTTAATTTTTTTAAAAAATTTTGATTGAATTTCTTTATTAATCAGAAATATAGCTAGGTGTTTGTAATTTATATAGTCGTAAGCTTTTTCCAATTTCATTTGATTAGTAGCCAATATGATATTAATTATTAATTTTTATTAATTAAGACTAAATTTTTATTAATAAAGAACATGAATTGAATCTATTATTTTAGAATTACTGAGAAAACAGTAATATGTTTGCTGAGATGTATGGTAAAGAAACTGTTGACTGATTCTATCAGGTTGTAATTTCTATACATAAATATTATTAATAAAATTTCAAATTATTTACCTAATTAATTTTGATATTTACCTATTTAAAGAACATTCTAAAGATATAAAATATAATATTTAATTACCTTTCAATTTGTTTAATGAATTCAATTCGGAGTTAATGAATATTATTTCAATTTTTCTTACCTTTGGCATTTATTTTATTATTGTGTAAAGAGATTAAAAGTGCAAAGGTAAAGGCTTTTATTATTTAGTAAAAAAGTTAAGAGTACAAAGGTAAAGGCTTTTATTATTTGATAAAGAGGTTAAAAGCGCAAAGGTAAAGGTTTTTTATTATTTGGTAAAGAGGTTAAAAGTGCAAAGGTAAAGGTTTTTATTATTTGGCAAAGAGGTTTAAAAGTTCAGAATTTTAAAAATCCAGCAATTTTACCTTTATAAAGATAAAAATTTCATTTCTGTACAATTTTCCAAAATTTAATAGGTGATTATTGTGATACAAAGGAATTTGAAAGAACATAGTGACTTTGATCTAATGTAGTTTTTTTTCTATATTTCAGTTTATTTTTTAGGTATTCTTGGGTGAGTTTACATTTTGGAGAGTTGGTTTTAACTAATTCTAAAGATTATTTTTAAAAATAAATTTGTAGATAATAAAAAGATTTTTTGTATTATAATTTTTTTAAAAAAATATTAATTTTTTCGCTAAAAATAACATTTATAAAGAACCTTTTTATTGACTTCTTAACATTCCGTAAATTGATGAAATGAAATGAAATCTGAGTTTTTCGCACTCGAGGCATAATAAAAATTGAATTGTTCATGAATATGGAACGGATTAATTTTTATATAATATAATTAATTTGTTTAATTAGTAAAAGAATACGAAAACTTTATCTCCAGCAATGTAAATAAAATTTCACATTGCTGGAGATTGCTGATTATTATTTTTTAAATTAATTATATTCTTTAATCAATTAAAAAATATCTTAAAAATTCGTAATCACAAAATTTTATTATATGAGCAATATAATAATTATATTGCCCATATTGCCATGTATCAAAATATTCAATGCAACTAATAATGAAACATTAGTCCTAAAGGACAATTTCATATTTTTAATTGAATTTCATCATTATTTCATAAAGAAAAAGTTCAATGCTCATTAATTTAACAAATAATTGTCCGCAAGTATTTATGCTTAATGTTTTAAAATCTAAAATAAGAAAAAGAAAATCGTAAATGTTCGGTTTATGTTTGATAATTAATATAATTGATATATTGATAATTAATATAATTATTAAATTTATTACATGATTATATAATAACATGATTATATTATTATATAATTATATAATAATATAATAATATAATTATATGAACCATATAATATTTATTTTCAAATATAATGTTTTATTACATTATATCTTTCTTTTGTAAAATCAAATGAATTCTTTTAAAAATTTCGACTTTTCTGTTAAAATTTAAAAAAAAAAATCAATCGCATAATTTGAATGGAATGTTACATCAAAACCTGTTATAGTGCATCAATAGATATTCTCACTTTCATTTTACAAGCATTTTTTTCATTCAATTTAAGGTCAAATCCGAACCTGACAACTCCATTCTCAGAAGTTAGTCCACCTTTGAAATGGACGAGGGGGAAAAAAATCCCTCTTCTTGTGTAAATGCAGGGTCAGACAATGCGTGTTGGAGCGAACAGAAAAAGTGAAAGAATGAAATGGGGAGTCCCAACAAAAATATCTATCGCTTTTTTTGTTGCTTGTTTATTTTTCTGTTGACATATTAAAGAATCATGAACGTGAAGCCCACTTTCACTTGTGTCTCAACATCAGCACATAGATGGATCTATCTGCCCTCGTTACGCTATGTCTGCTTTGCCTTTTGCTCTGTGGTAAGTTTTGAATTGTATTTTTTTTCCAACAGGATCTTGTTTTACAATTGTTTAGGATTATTTGCGAAATACAATGACTTTGAAAATTTCTGATTCTCTCTTAGTAGCGCAAAGATATAGTAAATTTTTCTAACAATTATTGAATGAAAGATATATATGTACAATATTATTCAGTAATCACATGTACAATATTGTACAATATCATTAAGTAATCATATGTACAATATTGTACAATATTATTCAATAACATATGTACTATATTGTACAATATTATTCAATAATCATACGAACAATATTGTACAACATTATTCAAGAATCCTGTGTACTATATTTGACAATATTATTCAATAATCATATGAACAGTATTGTACAATATTATTCAATAATCATACTCCTGTGAAATGTGGTAAAAATATTGTTAAGCTATTATAAGATCTTTTTTGCTACTCTTTTGATTGTGGAAAACTTTGGGATGATAGCATTAATTTTTCCCACTAAAATAATATTTGCAATTCATTATTTATTACTTTTCTTTTTTTAAATTATTTAATGTTAACTGACAAATATGTGACCTTAAAATGGTTAAAATAAAAATAAAAGGAAGTTTTAAAATACTTTGCGGCATGCTTAGTTGATTATCTACAACTATAAATTTTTTCTTAGGCTTACGTTTAATGAAATTAATTGTATCAAAATATTCAATGCAACTACTAATGAAACTTTAGTCCTAAAGGATAATTTCATATTTTTAATTCAATTTCATCATTATTTCATAAAGTTCAATGCTCATTAATTTAACAAATATTTGTCCGCAAATATTTATGCTTAATTTTTAAAAATCTAAAATAAGAAGAAAAAAAAATTGTAAATGTTCTGTTTCTGTTTCAATGTTGATTATTAGATAAGACAAAAAAAAAACTTTCTAGCAACATTTAATTACCCGTATTAATTGCCTTCACTTATGTGAGCAACGAGCACCAAAATATGATGCTCGTTGCGCATGTAATTGGATATATCTGCACACACATTTAACTTAAATTGGTTAATAACAGTAAAGCAGAATTCTACATGTAAACAAGTAAACGCTTGCCTAAGTGGTTTAAATAAAATTATACTCATCGTGCAAATATAAAAGTAACTAACCCAAATAAACGTTAAAAATTAAAAGATACACGTTTTAAAATTAGAGAATTCTCTAAAGGAAAAAAATAATATGTATTAAATTTTGTATTTAACTGAATAGGAATATTCTAAAGAAACATTTATAAATTTTTTAGATAGGCTGCGTTTTTTAGATGTCGTCGAAAATAATACTGCAAAGAATGCAATATTCCTCCTCGTATGAGAAGATAAAAGATTTGATTAATATTGCTGAAAAGCTATTTTGATTTCAATTACAACTATCCTTATTACCCAAAATTTCCCAATTATATTTTTACGAAGTTTCCGCAGTATTGTCGGCATTGAAATATCAAATAACAACGTTGAAATATAACAAATATCTTGTGATAACAGATATCCATTCATGACTTGTATTCAATTTCCAGAAACTCGTGTCGTGAAGAATTCGTGATTTTTTTGTAAAAATCTGTGTAATGTACTTTTAATTCCTCTTTTTTATTAATAATTGAAATATTTTCTTAATAAAAATTATAAAAATTGAATTGAAAACTGAGTTTTAATTACTAAGCACTCTTTGATAAAATGGTTAAATTCATTTAAGCAGTCAATGTTCTGCAAATCATATTGTTTTTAATATATCTCTAAAACAATTTCTCTATCACATTATTTTAAATAAAAATTGTAAAATAATGACATCTGATAAGAAAACCTTTTTTTTTTATTCTAAAATTTTACCAGAACTTATATTTTTATTTCCACTTATTTCCATTAATTTCCAGATATTTTTTTACAATATTGTTTATGCATTTTTGAATTAAGAAACTATTATTTGAAGAAAAGTTGCATTCCCAAATGGATATTTATACATAAACCATTATGCTGCATTAATACTGCTAAGAATTACGTTTAAAATGCCAAAATTTCAAATAGACGCGTGTGGGTATATATAGTTTTAGGTTAAGCAATGGTGTATATGAGAATTATCATGAACATAATTTGCATTAATATCGACATTATATGCGAAATATTTTCGCAATGATTTGGTTTGGAAGACAACAAATAGGGTTTTGGTTAGCCCTTTCGGGAGGGGAGGGCTCTATCCTAGACGAACGCACGGGACGGAGCGTACGCGAAAAGAATTATCCCACAGGACGGGGGGTTGGCGTCTCTAAGCCTAACTTTGAAAAAAAAATCACAAAAAATAAAGTTGTCCTAATGTCATCATTTTTTCTACCTTTTTAGATTATTCGTTCATTCATAATATGAACACATTCTTCCTCTGACAAACTGCGTTTTTGTTTGTCATAATAAACCGAAACCAAGGCTTTCCGTAAAAAAAAAGTAGAAGTGCGCGAAATGTATACAAAAGCTGCACAAAATATAACAAAACTGATGGTAAAACCCAAAAAGACTATAGTTACACAGTAATAGCAAAAAAGAAGAAAGAAAAAGAAGAAACGCGAATGATTCTATCAAGTGGAAAGTTGCACAAATCAGCTCTGTTTATTTATATTACTCTTTCCCCCTCCCCCGCAACAGCTCAGGAGTAAAATATCAAAGTTAGGCTGAATATGAACAAACTGAGGACAAAAGTCAGGATATCAAAACTATATTTATTTCACAAGTAACGGACACAGGGAGTTATGTAGTGACGATTAAAAATTATTCCAGTTTAAAATGCACATATGCTTCCCCGTCCCATGAGTTCGACTTCCAGAAATGCAAGGGTGGTACGCCTAGCTGTGGAAGACGCCCACTAATGATGCATATATGACATGCCTTTTTCTTCTTCTTGCGTACAGCCGACCACCCTGCCACAACTGAACGTAGCAGTATCGACAGAATTTGTCATATATGACATGCCCGTCGCGAAAGGGTTAGGATGTTGTTTTCACCATGTAACGTGGAATCAAAAGCACTTTAATTCCTAAATTGCTATGAATAAGCTTCAAAAGAGTGCATTTCTATTGCAAATAAAATTCATTGAGACTTCAAGAGCTTATTTTAGATCCTTACGACTTTTTACCACGGTTTCAAATATTCATACTATGTTTTATAAAAAAATTATTAATTTGTGTCATTTTTAATCCTTTGAAAATGTTGAAATTTCTTGCTACAAATATATCTGAATATTTCTGAAATAAATTCGGTGCATTTTCCGGGTAATTAAGTATTACAGGGAACTGTGAAGTAGGGGAAGGCAGTAAAAGTTGAAATTGATTTTTGTTTATTAGTTAATCTTAGAAAGTCTACAACTTTGCAACTGTGCGAATCATATATATTGGGTATTTTGAAATAACACCAAATTCTTTTTTATTCAATGAAATTTTCTGAAAGAGCTTTAATTTTAAAATTACATTCAGTAAAAGAAGAAAAAAAATTAATTTTGTTCTTGAGGTGTGTAAAAAATGTTAGCTTAAAAAGAACTGCCTATTTCCTAAATAATATTAAATGCCTTGAACTTTCTGGAGCAACGGAAGCTTTCCTAACTATGTGAAATTTATAGCCATTATGTATTCCTTACATAAACAAATTATTTGGTTTCGCAATATACCATATTCTAATAATGTGAAGCCATTATAAGATACAATTCAAATTATCTCAATGTGAATATGATGCATATTTCTGCATATTATTCAGTTTTCTGTCGTAAATCGAAGAGTCCTTTCCAACATGCTTTGTGCAGTTCAAAATTTCGTTACAGTTCAGGTTTTTAACTGTTCAATACTGTAAATTTTTACAGAATGCATTTTTACCTTCTTAGTTGAATCACCAAGAATCCTCAGTCTACCCCTGTTATGTGTAAGGCAGAAAGTGGAGTCGGGTATAGAAGTTGTTGGATGTGATTATTTTACTAAGCAGGACATGCAATGTCAACGGATATTTTCCACCGTCTCTAATAAGCTGTTAAACATAGCATGCTCAGTTGCGTATTCCTCATCTTCCAGCAATCATATGGGTTGTTGGAAGATTCAATAAGATCAGTCATGTGCTGATCATGTTAACATCATCAGCACAGTTGCCATATTATTCTGTGAGCAATTTGATATGGCAACAGTGTTTTTTCACTTTAGAGATTAGTTCTATAAAATAAGTTGCCTACTTAACATTTTTGTAGAAGCGGACAAGCTATGATTCATTGTTTCCGGAACACTTTATACCATGTTTCTTATTATAGGACACCCCCCCCCCCTCAAGAACTTTTCATTTTGCTTAAGCACTAGCGGTTTGTCTAAAAGTGTTCGCTAGATTATTAATGATCATTTAGGGCTGGATCCACCTAGGACTAGTAGAATCTGGTCTTCTGAATTTGTGAGCTGAATCTTTCCCAATTGCATATATATCTTGAAACACAAGTGAGCCCAAACAAAGGCTGCTCTGTCTTCTAATATTTCAGCATTCTTCAAGACTGTTTGACAAACAAACAAATAAAAAAAAAGATGTAAATAGTAAAGATCAGATCAAAATAAATAGAAACCTTTTAATCACTCAGCATTTTCGGAAAAAGAGCCAAATTTCAAAATTAGTTGGTGAAGATTGCAACAATAGGAAAATCTTCGTTTTCATTAACAACGAGAAAAATCACTGCGCCAATTCTGGTTGGGCATTAAAGAGTCATTGAAATAAAAACCATTATTGCAATTATAACGCAAAAATGTTTATATTTGCCATCAAGAATGAAAATTTGACATAACAAAAAGCTCTTGCATTTGAAACAGATCAATCCATTGAAGAATTAAATTTATACATATATTTTTTTAAAAAAATGGCATTAGCAAATTTAAAAAAAAAAAGACAGAACATCGTAATTTACATTAGATTATCAAATTATTCAACGTCCACAATTTCACTAATTTTCCGCCAACTTCCATATAAAGAATTATTTACTTTTATCAAAATGCAACAAATTATAATACAGAATTGATTTGCAGTGGCAGTACTTTTGCAATCAAGAATCAGAGATTTGCAATCAAGAAAAGGTAGTATGCCAGTAATATTGCGCTATAAAATCAGAACATATTTGATTTTTTGCTTCCGAATGACAAATGATTTTGTTATAATATCCTTACAGTGATATTATACGTTTTCAGAATATCAAATATTTTTATGGAGACATGGGAATATCTTTTGTTAAAATTGAAGAGTAAACAAAGAAAGTTTGATTTCTGGACAACAAAGAAAAAGTTCAGAGAGTAGCGGGAACAGCAAACGTGATTCTTTTTTTTTTTTTTTTTTTTTGCTTTGATTTCAGAGTAATCAGTTTTTTTTTTTTGTTTCACTTACAAGTTTGTAGATTTGAATTTATTTAGATTAAAATCAAGTATCATTTAAATTTTAGAACATTATTCTTGAATATTAATCGCGGTTTCAAATTCAGTGTGAGCCAAGAAGTTTTGCTATTGATTGACTAATTTACAAGTTAGTATCCTTGGCAAGCTTAACATTAACATTTACATTAACATTTTCTTAATTTTTAGCCATTTTTTTCATATTTTAATGCTTTATTTTTCTAAATCTCAGATTTTCATAGTGTTTGCAACACAAAATTAATTATTTAGAAATAAAATCACATTACTTTAAAATCTCTAAAATTAAAATCAGTGATAAATGTCTTGTTAAAGAAATTGAGGAGGAAGAAAGGGGTCACCCCCTGAATTCGTATTGACTGTAGGCCCCTATGGAATTTAATCCGAATATGGATGCAATAATTATTGGCATTAATGTTACTTGATAGGCAACTTATTACTTAAAAGTGTAAATAATAAGTAAATAGTGTAAGTAAGTAATATAGTATTAATAAAATTTGTAATAAGTAAAATAGTGTAAGTAAGTAATAGAGTATTAATAAAGTTTGTAATAAGTAAAATAGTGTAAGTAAGTAATAAGTAAATAGTCTAAATAAGTAATAAAGTGCAAATAAGTAATAAGTAAATAGTGTAAATAAGTAATAAAGTGCAAGTAAGTAATAAGTAAATAAGAAATAAAGTGCAAGTAAGTAATAAGTAAATAGTGTAAATAAGTAAATAGTGTAAATAAGTAATAAAGTGTTAATAAATTTTGTAATAAATAATAAATTCTAAGTAATAAATTTCTACACTTATTAGTGTAGAAATTTATAATATAAATGTATTATGTTTACTGAAAAATTCAATTTTTATGGGATATCAAGTTTTAGAATCTTTAAGGCGAATGAAGCATTTTTGTTGCATTATTCCTTTTTCTGTTTGTAAATACGATAATTGATTCCCTTGAATGGACTGCCCAAAACATTCTCGCATACTTTCTAATTAAATTGCTATTCGCTCTTCCGTCGCATAAAATTCTGGGCCTTCGATAAGACCGCTAATTTACGCTTATTAATACTATATTACTTCCTTACACTATTTTCTTATTACACTATTTTACGCTAATCTAGCATTCTTACTGAATCCATCTTGTAATCTTCGTCCAATTTTTGGCGATTAATCTATGGCGTATGGTTAATACACAAGTATACGAAAATCAAATAAAAGTACAATACGCCTTTTTTCCGATAATTTTAAAACGATATTTCACATAGAACAAAAGCTATAGTCTCAAACTCTGATACCAAATACCAATATCAATAAAAGATAAAATATCAATCGTCTAAAATTCTTTAAGATAAGACTTTTTTTACCAATGCACAAAAGACTAAATTTAAATGAAATATGAACAATTTTTTTTTGATTTTGTTATAAAATTCAAGCAATACATAAAGATACCAATGCAACAATACCAATACAACCGCAAGATACCAATTAGCAATACCAATATAATAATAAGCAAATACTTACCATAATTAAGGATTTATATCTTCAAAAATTTGCTTATTTCAAATATTAAAACAAAGTTAGAACAACGTCTAAACTGATCATTTCTTTTTTCTTTTCAGAAGTATGGGAAGTTTCAGCCCAGAGACGTAAGTACAAATGGTTAAATATAAATTGTGCCGTGTATCAGCATAAGGTAATAAGTACACTTTTTTTTGATAATAGAATTTGATAATTTTCTCGAAATTTGATGAAAATACTGTATAATTTATTTTAAGACTAAAATAAGATATTTTAAAGCGTTATACTGGAACTTCCTGGATATTTTAATAGTGAAAGTTTAAACATCATATAACTGAAGATGATTTATCAGGATTAATCATTTTTATAACACATTTTAGTTTAACATGATAATCAAGTGAAAAAACGTTTAACATGCTAATTAGGTGAAACAAAACGTTTAACATAATAATCACATGAAATAAAACATTTAACATGATAATCACGTGAAATTTTGTAATTAATTTTTATTGATTTCCTTATATACTAAAATTTACAGTTTTTTTCATGATGACAATTCAGCACTTCAAATATTTCGAATTTTTACTTTGATTTGTTTATTTAATAACATATTGGTCCCATACGAGTGGCGCCACATGTTGAGGAACTTGAAAAATTCCATAATATTCATAATAATTAATTATAAATTAAAAACAAAAATATCGGAGAAAAATGTAAATAAAAATTATTTTTTCTTGAACATGTTTTAATATTTTTAATTTTTTTAAATTGTATTATAATTGATTAATTTAATAAGATGTTGGTCTTATAAGAGTGGCGTCATATGTTGGGAAACTTGAAAAGTTCCATAATATTTATCATAAATTAAAAACAAAAATATCTGAGAAAAATATAAATAAAATTTTACTTTTTAGTATATACTAATAAAAGAACTCTTTTAAAACTAATTTTGTTAAAGTAATATAAATAATTATTTATTTAATACTCTAAAATGAGTAAATATCCGTTTCCGAGAGCGGATGTATGAAAGTTTTTCAAAAAATCATCGATCTGTATATTTCGAGCACTTTGTATATATACATATATATATATAAGAGGAAGTAAAATGATTTATAGAAGGGGCAATAGTGCGTGCAACGTGAAGGTCGCTCACAAAATTATATTAATGATACGATAAAGAAAAAAACGGAAATGCATTCGTGATAAAGCTCGGTGCCTTTTTAGGTCAACGTTACTATATTCAACACAAACACAGAAATAGCGGTTTTCCAAAACACACGTAATTTGAAGTAAATTAAATTATGTAGTAATAATGTTCATAGATTTATTTCTATAAATATTTTATTATAAAAAGGCAGATTTCCTTGCAGATTAAAACCTTCAGATTGTAATTGCATGATTTATTTCACCAGGTCTATTTTCAAGTTTTAAAATATTGAATTTTGATGTAATTCGTAATATACTATTTAATGATATGTTATGATAGAAAATATCTCTGTTGAGTAGGACCGTATAAAGAGCACACCTAACAAGCCAGAATGTCCATTGTTGGGTTTCTTTGTCCGCCTGCACCCCAAAGCGGGACACCTACTCAACAGGTGTCCTGTCTCTACTCAACAAATGGCTTATATTACTTATTAATGAGTGGCCTCATTGTGATGGGCCTGTTCGAGGGGATTTTACTATTAATAGAACGCTCTGTTATTGTGTCCATAATGTTGTAGAGTGGTCAGTCGCCATATCGCATTTCTCTAAAAATTAAACGTGTTCCTGCATTAATTATTCAGGTTCATTATATTTGCTAAAACATAAATTAGGATTTATTTTCAGTGAGTATATGAATAAAAAATTTCCTTCGGTGGTATTTTTCTGCTGAAACTAATCTACATTTATTCATTTAAGTATCAATATTAACAATGACGTTTAATCTTCTTTAATTTTATCATCGGCTGATGATATAAAAGATTTCTTTGGATTTCACTTTTCTCTAGAATATAATTTACCTTGATTCAATTAAGTGTCAATGTTAGCAATAAGGTTTAATCTGTAATTTTATCACTGGGTGATGATTAAAAATTAATTTGTTACATTTCGAAGCCAGCCCTTAGAGATTTAGATGTCATCAAACAGAAGATTATTTCAAAGCAAATTACCTATTACACGGACCATAAAAAGTTTATTATATGATTTATATTCAACTCCCAAATCTATTTTGACTTATCGATGAATTATTGACTTTATTATATGTAAGACATGCTTAAATTATTGACTTAGTGTCTTTGAAATATATTTTAATTATTTTATTTATTTGAAATTTATTTTTTCTAGGAAATAAGATTCAAAAGTCTAAGCTATAGGCGCGAACAAGATTATTATTAATGTACTAATATTTTAAATAATTATAATATAAGTTTGAAAGATAGATCCTGTTTTAAGGACATATTTCCAAAAGAATCTATTGGCTCCTATAATTTTTTTTATCGAATTTATTACTTGAATTATTGCTTCTCTAGATTGTTCACTCAAATAAACCATCACTCAAATAATCAAAAAAGAAACGATGTCTATTGGATCCTTTCTTTGATATCTACATAGGAAACGAACAATTTACTCAGATGAGCATTTTTACTGTACCATGTGATTTTGTTTCAGTCAACTCTAAATGAAAAATAAAGACACATGAAAAATATCGAAACAATTTGATTGGAAGTTGCTTTTGGAGAAAATATTCGTTTCTATATCCGAAGACATTCAATTTCAACTTAAAATTGATTTAAATGAATTGCTTCTAAATATCTTGTGTGATTTCACTACATATAAGGGTTTAGAAGATGGAATTCTAAATAATTTTCTAAATATTTAGTTTGATTATGATATTTTTTTGCTGTTTAGTGGATCATATTACGAAAATATCTTCAATTATAGCACGTTTAACCTGAAAACTAAAGAGAATTCCTTAAATTAAGAAAAACAGGTGATTCAGTTGAAGCCCATCATCAAAAATGGTAGAAGAAATGAATAGATATCAAAACTCAAAACATAAATTGTGTAAGGAGACAAATTTAAAGTAAAGCCGAAACTGGGATATTTTTGTTATATTAAAAGTTAGAGCTATTTTAATAAGACAAAAAAAATGCATAGATAAAAGGAAAGCCTCTTTAATAAGATATTCAATTAAACATAGATGCATCTTTGTTCTACAGAAGCATCCGGGGCTAATTAAATAATCTTCGAGTCAGCAGGAAGATGAGAACTAATGTTGAATTTTCTTCCACAAAGTGCCTTCCACAGGATTCACCGAAGTTCCGTCATTGAAGTGGAAATAATTTGACTATACAGCATATGTGTCTATCTAACTACTGCACCTGAAGTTTTTCACCTACCATATACGAGGTGCATTTCGATAAAAGAAACAAGATATGAAGAAATTCTTAAGTAAAAAAGAAAATAAGAAATATAAGATAGCAATAAGGTAAAAAAGAAGTATAAGAAACTATGATAATATTCAGGCATAGAGTGAATATTTTTTGCCAAACGTGGAATTGGATAGTTTTGCTCTATTTAATCATCTTAATATAAGGCAAGATTATTACATTTGGCGAATAAAATTGGAAGATAACGAAACAATTTATTAAAGATAAGAAACGCCGGATGTGGCAGATTCAAGCTTCAAATTATCTATAACTTATTTAAATTTTGGTGGACGGATAAATCATTGTAAGGCGATTAAATCCACTATAATAAAAAAATTGCAATTATTGTTGCAAATCTTTCCGATTAGCGAAACAAAATTAATTTCTGAAAGCTACCAACTTATCGACAAATATCAAAATACCATCAAGATATTCTTATGAGTTTTATTGAATTTAGTATTCGAATATGGATAAAAATAGACTATCAAGGTCAAACAATTTAACATCAAGCTTCTTTTATGGCAATAAAGACAAATGTCATTTGAAATACACATGAAACACAACTGCTGAAAATAGGCCTTATTTCCTCTTTTACAAATAATTTGAAAAATTTGTCTTTTCTGCATATAATGTTTTATTGGTATAAAGTGCAATAAAATTTTTTGGATTGAATGAGTTAGATAGAATATTTTTGAAAGCAGAAACTAAAAAAAATGTATCATACGTTTATAACAACGAATACACGCAGACGACATCAGCAAAATTAAAATCAGTTACGTACTATTTATTCAAAAAATAAAATTCTAATTTATCAACTTTAAATAAAGAAAATATCTTAAAATATTCAGTTTGATCATACATATTAATCCTAGAGCTAATTTGATTTGAAATATGCAGAAATTATTGCAATATAGTTTGGATTGCATTAGGTGATAATAAAAGATGTTAATTCAAATTTTATTCCAAATGCAAAACAATTTTCTGAAGGAATATAAATTGATTATTTTGCCTCTGATGCGATTTTTATATGATATCTAAATGCCATATATATATACAATCTGTGTTTTTGATTGAAATAATTTTAATCAAAAAAACAAACAAACTAAAAGCGAAAAAGGCTTTGGCGAAATAATTTTGATCAATAATAATAATCAAAGAAAAAGTTTTCGCTGGTTGTATAACAAAATACATACAAAATATTGTTTGGAAAGAACCAATTGGACATATAATATTTCAAAATAACTTTCATTGCAAGCACAAGAGAAATTTCTGAAGAATTATAAATAGTTCATTCTGCATTTATGAAAAAAATGTCGATTTTACAACTGAAAAATGGGAAAGCATGTACTTAATTACATTTTACCCACTTGGATGAGGTAATGAATATGTTGAACAGGTTTGTTTTCACATCGAATATAAAAGATTCTTTGATTTTCTTGCTGAATTATCTTGTTGCAGAATGTCCAAAATTACAAAAACCTTGGAATGGTCAAATAGGAGATTGCGAAAGATATGTTGGTGCTGAGTGTATATTTGACTGCAGAGAACCCTACTATCTGGTTGGCAGTAAAGTTCGAGTTTGCCGAGAAAATGGAACTTGGAGTGGACACACATCTGCGTGTGGTAAGAAATAATATTCTTAAAGTGAACATAAACGGTGATAAAAAAGTGTTTCAAATTACTGACAAAGTGTGTTTGATGAAGTATTTTGGGAGTAACATTTATAAAATGTATTCAAATGACATATCTCCTGAATTTCTTTCGAACATATTCAAAGTTTCTGCACATCTGACAATTAGAGTTGATTTTCTTCCGTTTTATGGCAAAAATGCGCAGTTATATTGTGAAATTTTTTAGTTTAAATTGCTTGAACTGAAAATTAAAGAAAATGATCAAAAATAAAGACAATTTGATGAATCAGATGCAATAATAAAGCATTCCTTTATCTAAGATTTTTATTTTGAAATATATTCTCTGGTATACTCCGAAACATGTTCCACTCACACGGCATACAATAAAATTTAAAAGTAAGGCATTAGATTATAGTGCTTTGACATTACATATATCGCGTGTATGTTGAATATAAAAAAGAATATAAAAAAATTCATTGCCAATATCCATTGATTGTTCAGATGAATGTGAAACCATTGCTCCAAGTATATTAAAAAACTATGAAGCATGTTCATTAGAGGAAGACGGTTTTAGATTACGAGAGGTATCTCTAACCGTCATAGTCATTGCATAAAACATATCAGATGAACTTAGCTTTCACTTTTCAAGTATTATTCAACCATAGTATACGCTCACAAGCATTCATTTATTTACCGAGTTTTATTTTGTTTATGATTAAAATTTAAAAGTTCATATCTGATAACAATAATAATAATGCATATGATCCCTGAAGCATGGCAACTTAAATTCACTTTTTAATGATTATTATAAAGAAAATCAACATTTTTGGGAAATGATAATATTGTCACGAATATCTAAAGAGTAACAGATCAAAGTAACACTATATCATATTTATTAGCTATAAGTATTTCCTAACATTTCAGACGAAGAAATGACCCCACTGCTTGTGGAACTCAGAATTTATTATAGAAGAAACTAGAATTATAAGAAAGGTTATTGAAAGTTCTAGAACATTCACAAATGAATAACAAGAAATTTAAACTAAAGTTTAACCTTTAAAGTAATGCTACTTGACTGGGGTTCGAATCCTTGACTTTGTGTGCTGCAAGCGTGTACTTTACCTCTGAGCCTTGTACTTTACCTATTCCTTTTGAGGCACTATTCTTGAATTGAATAACTGTTTTTTAATTCAAAAATTTGATCAAAAGATCAGAAATAGGTTTCAAAGCTAATTCATTTTTAAAGAGCAGACTAAACATATAAAACTGTACAATCAGACCAGCTTAATCAAAATTTTGAATTATATCAATTAAAAGAAAATTCTATAAATTTGTTTTCTAAAAGAACAATGAAGGAAATACTTAACAAATTAAACTAATATAGAAAGTTCTTAAGAAGCTAATTAGAATTTCTTCTCAGAAATTTTGATATGCCAGCAGTTCGAAGTTTATTCTTATACTTCATATGATAAACTGATCGCCAAAGACATGTTCATTTCGCATTCAAATAAAAAAAGTTACAATATTAAAAAAGTAAGAGGTTTTATCTTTAAAACCCCTATGATTCTTCTATCATTTACAATCTATCATCTTTACAATGAGATTTTGAGTTCAACAACAACAACAAAAAAAACTCCACTTCAGTAAGCAAATTTTTATTGCAAAAAGAGTTGCAGAAGTTAACCTTCCATCTTTTATTGCTTTTATTCTGATTGTAATAAGGAGAAAAATCGCAACTCCAAAAAGAATTTCATTTCCAAGAATTTCATTGCCTTACTGAAAGAAAAAAAAAACTACATTCATTTCCTGCCATATGATCGTTTGAATACCAGAGACACTAACTTGAATACTATATTTATGCAATGCTTATATCAGCATTTTCCATACATACACTTTGAAGAAACTATTTTCAGATTTCTTTAATATTTTACATAATTCGTATGATCTTCCATTTTAATGCTTCCATTCGATTGAAAATATTGAAATTTTGAATTAGATGAATTGGTTGCATCACGTATTCTTTTAAAGAAAAAAGGATAAATAACACCAACAATATTGATAATAAATGTAAATGTATATAAAATGGAAATCAGACTTTTTATTTTGTGATGACGTAAGAAATACGTTTTATTAGCACTTTTTATCTACCAGCATTTTTATATAAAACGCTAACGGATAATACCTTCAATTCTACAAACTGTACAAGATGATATTCCATTGTAAGCAAATTTAGTATATTACATTAAGGCATATCATTCATTCAACTACAAAATAACTGAAGCTCTGCTACTTAAGTATGCGGGTCATAGGAAAGACGGAATGATAAAGTAAATATGTTGATGAAGCAAATGGCAAACAATGAATGCGAAGAAAATTACATAAATCTAGCGTAAATGAAGAGTAATTTTTTAATGGAACATAATATGTAAGATAATTTGATTGCACTGACAATACTATCATGACCTATTGAATGAAGAAATTACATATTTGTACTTGATATAAGGTAACCATACTGGCTATTCCTCCCCGCCTAGTTTAAGACATTCGGATTAAATTTACACCTAATTGCCACGACAGCATTGGCGGGAACTATATTTGAGTTTTAAGGGCCATCACCAGCTACAGTACAGCATTTCCCGGCATCGATAAGAAGTAGCCAACCCCTGCCATTTCTGTACCCACTAAGATGGTGAGAATCAAGCATCATACCGGAAAATTGTCATTCTCATTTCTGATGTGCTTCCCGGTGGGAGGTGATGTAAGATAAAACAATTCCTTATGAATGAATAGAAGAACCTGATTATAACATGAGAGGCTTCCTAAATGGCTTTTTTCTCATCATTTGAAGATTGTCAATAACGGTCTATCATATGGTGATACGAGAGCATTATCTACTAAAAAAATATATATGTAAAGTGTGCTAAAATCAGAAAAAAAAATTTGTTTTGTAGCATATTGAAAACTCTTCATCTACTATTGTGCAATGAACATAAATTTGAATGATAGAACTAAGATGAGTAGGAATTTGAGTGGTAGAACTAAGATAAACATAAATTTGAATGGTAGAACATAGTTAATGAAAATTTCTTAGTAGTATGTTTTGGGCGAGACAGATATACATTCTTATCATATGCAGAATATACAACGACTGAACAAAGAAATATATATTGGCCAGATTTGTAAGATAACATCTCCATAATCCCTCGCAACAATACTATTCACCA
The DNA here is from genome assembly GCA_026543865.1 of Argiope aurantia. Classification (NCBI taxonomy): domain Eukaryota; kingdom Metazoa; phylum Arthropoda; class Arachnida; order Araneae; family Araneidae; genus Argiope; species Argiope aurantia. Next base: position 21,989 of record JAPMOR010093091.1, read on the forward strand.
ATGAGATCTCGTTTACCTTGGAAAATATTTTTAACATTTATAGACACTCCATATGGCTTTTTGAAAATTGCCTAATGATTAAATTTCATAAAGATCTAATGTGACTTTTCAATAAGAGATGATTATGTGATAATGTTTTTGGCACAGATGAATTAAATGTCTACACGTACCGCATAATCAAGGATCAAAAACTTTCTCATGAGATGCACATTTGCTCTAATTTATGCTAAGAAACATGATATTTACCAACAATGTACCATATTTCCGGTACGTTTCAATTTTCATATATAAATAATGTTAAAAAGTTACATATGCCGAATGATAGACTTGGTTTGCTGGAAAGTTCGACAAGGCTACTACAATTATCTGATTTTTGACCGTTTTGATTTTTTTGAGATCATTAAATAATAATGTACGATGTCAATGTATTTTCTAAAAGATCTCATCGCAAGAATCTGTGGTATTGCTGACTAAATTATTTATACGCCAGATATTTTTGGAAGAATTTGACATTCTCTCATTCGCTTGAATCGGTGGAGAAACCTTCTACAATTTTACTTTGACACTTTGAAATAAAGTAACAGCTTTTTAAATTTTATTTCCTCTCTTTGTGTTTATTCCTTTCTACGCTAATGTCTAATGTTTGTTAGTGCATTAATTTTAGGCTGAATCAATAATTTTCGATCTTACTTTCCTGAAATTGACATTATATTTCATGACTTGTTTTATCACTGCTTTTTTTTGGGGGGGGGGGGAGATGTTTAGAGACAACATGTAAATCAAATATTTAAGGAAATCCAATATGTAATATTTAACTCCATGAGTACGGATGGTGTCAGAATTCCAGTGCCTCAAAACCCTGAGTAATTTTTCACCCTTGAAAAACAAAAAAGAGTCGATCCTTCCATATGAATGACTGATCAGGAATTATCTTCCAGCCCTAGATTTCCTCTACGCACCTGAACTCTATATTCCATTAGACAAAGCCCCTATTCGTGGCTTTGGACGAGTCAAATCTCATAGTGTTGTTGAAATTCCAGCTATGTATGAAGTTATGTGTTACCAGAATTAGATTTAAGAATAAACTATAATTCATCGGTAATCAGTAGAAATCCAATTTAATGCATCAATATTGTAAAACCATACACTCGCAATAGTAATGGCTGTACAAGAATATTTTTGATTCATGTCTGTGTACTTTTTTTTATTTGGTAATGATTTATATAGCCACTGACCTGTAAAGATGTTAGGAATAAATAGGAAAACATTTTTTAATTAGTTCATTTTTATTTTTATAGAGTTAAATTATGGTTGCAACGATAACTGCCGTGGTGGTTGTGTTAATAATTGCGGTGGTTGCAACTGTGGCAGTACCACTTGTCCTGCCTTGTATCCTCCAGAGAATGGCTATGTAGAAGGTCAGTGCAATCCAGGTCTTAGTGGTCAATCCTGCTTTGTCCTCTGTGATGGCGGCTATGCAGTTTCTGGAGCGAATTCGAGAATCACATGTTTGCCCAATGGTCAATGGAGTTCTTATCCGCCGTACTGCAGAAGGACTAGTGGTAGCACCAAAACTCATTCTCTTATGTTTAAACATATTATTATATTATATTTGCGCACCCACACTTAAATATATATTTAGAAGTGTTTTAGATTTTCTTTTTGTATTATTTTTTCATGTAAACAAAATCTATCTCTTGGGATAATTTACGATATTTTGTAAAAATTGATTTATGCAATTTGAAATTTATTCTTCTGTGATACTTCTTAAAAATATTAAATAAGATGATTGCACTTATTCACATATTTTTGAAAATTACCATATTTATTCCCATATTTGTGAAGATTACCATATTTATTCCCATATTTTTGAAGATTACCATATTTATTCCCATATTTTTGTAGATTACCATATTTATTCATATATTTTAAGAATGGACGTATCTTCAGAATAGGGAATCTAATATCTTTTTTATAATTTCTTAGTTCACTTCTACAAGCTATGCTACAACGTGTACAATAAAGTGCTATGAAAAATAATATATAAAATCGCTTCGATGGATTGTTTATGTTCAATAATTAATACTGTTAAAGTGTATCATTACATTTTTTCTTTATGCAATATTTTGAAATATCTATTTGATTTTAACATTTTTAACCTCAATTTAAACTTCCATTCTCAAATATACTCTTATTTGAAAGTTCAAACAAAGAAAAATTAAAATTCAAAGGCCAATTATTTGTGAAATGGAAATATAATTTTGATAATTTGATTCAAGCGATTTAAAAACACTCCTTGCAAGCTAAATTAGACTTTATAAATAATAATCCAAAATTTATATTGAAATTATCAAATAAAAGGCATTATTGATTCATACTGCTAATCGAAAATCAAACACACTATCAACTTTCAATTAAAACGTTTGTCCCCTGCGGATTTAACGTGCACCAGACCCGCTTACGTGTGGTTTCTTCAGTGGAATCGGGCCTTGAACCTAAAGTTCTCCGGTTCCGAGCCGAGACCTTACCACCAGGCCACCGCAGCCCCCTTGTTAGTGGACACATGTCTTTGTCCACTAACAAAGGGCTTGATCAAGAAGTGGATGTTTTTTCCCTTAAAGGCAACAAAACTTCCAAATAATAAAGAGTTTTAAACTAAAGTCTATCATATGAGCGGTAGTAAAATTCTTCTAGAAAATTGGAAATTATTTCACTAATACGATAAATGTCTAAATCATCACGACGATTATGTTAAAATATAACCCAGTTTGTGCATAATTTTCGGCAATAAAATCTTTTTTTCTCTCCTTTTTTATATATATATTTTTTTAGGATTCATCAGAGATTAAGGGAAAAAAAAGATCCCCGCTTCGTAATTTTTATTGTTATGGGATTTTTTTTTTTTGAATTTTGACTTTAATTATGCAATATTTATTATAAAGGCATACTAGGGTATAATATTTCATTCAAAAAATGAATAAAGCAGAAAAAAAATTTAGGAAGCTGAATTTCATGGGAAATTTCCTCATACTATGCTATACGTAAAATAAATCTGAGAATATAAATATGTATTTTTTCTGCCCTGTCGCTATTAAATATTTTAGGAAATGCCTATAAGATCAGCTGAATAATTATGATTGATTGGATTAAACAATACCCTTTCTAGACAAATACTGATAGTCTCAATATCCAGACATCAAACAATATAACATAAACTATATTTTTAATTTATTTATTTTTATTTTTCATATATATTATTTATATCTATACTTATAATAAAGCTCAATGTGTGTGTGTGTGTGTGTGTGTGTGTGTGTGTGTGTTGGCGCTCTACAGGCCAGACCATTCAACCTACAGCTACCAAATTTGGCACGTGTATACCTTGGAGGCCGGGAATGTGCACCTGGGGGTTATTTTTTCGAATTTTTAATTAGAATTGTATTTATTTAAAAATTAAGCGAAATTTTGGCGTATTTCTGCTATAACTTCGGAAAATATTACCGCACAAAAAAGATTTTTACATCAAGTTAAAGATAAAAAATTTATCTTTTAAATGCTACCAATGCTTTAACATCAAAATTAAATTTCTGTTTTTAATGACGTTTTAAATAAATATTTTAACTCTATTTTTCAACAATTTCTTTCGTACAAAATAAAAATAAACGTTTCGCATTCCTGGGAAAAAAATAGCTTTTTTCAAAGTGTTGCCATCACATTGATTAAAGCTCCAATTAAAAATAAATAAAATCTTTTTGGAAATGAAATCGTCTGTAGGAAATGAAACAAATAAGAAGTACTATTTTTTTCTAAAAAATAAATTCAAGAAAAATTATTTTATAATCTTTTACACTCTCTATATTATTAATCCAATAAAACAGTTTTATTTTAAGGCAAGTTTTGTTTAATATGAACAGGATATCCATTCAAATCATGGCCACACAGCTAATTTGTAAACCTTTAGTAAGACACAGATCTGTTGCGACATAAATCGTAAATATTTTATTTAAAAGTAGCAAACGATTATTTTAATAATTATAAATTTTATTTTGTAAATAGTTGTGAAATTCAGATTGGCAACAGTGATATTTTTGGAACTTTTAATTTGTTGTTTAAAAACGATGCTAGAATTTTGAATGAAAATAAGTTGATGTAAATTTGATAATATTATCTATAATGTAATAAGATTTAGTTTCATAATAAGTTTGTCTGCATTCTATTTTTGTTGACGCACGAACACAACAGATTTACTAAAATGGTTTAAATAGAAAATGATTATATTTTACTTAATTCAATAAATGCTCTAATAAATAACGAATTTTTGATTTTACATAAAGCTTCTGCTGTGGAAATCACGAATAACAAAATGTTCTTGAAACACTAATATTTTAAATAAAAAGAGTTAATTTCCAATCAACTAAATCGATCACTTAAACTGACTGATTTATGAAAATTTGAATATCACTATTCAATAAAAAAAAGGATAATTTTAGATTTTCCATCGATCGTTTCAAAGAAAATACGCCAATCAGCGCGCAGGTTTCTCAAGATTAATTGGCCTAAGATTATGAAAATGGTGAGTTTTTCTAAATTTTTAACATTCAAAACTTCATAAATAAGTCTTAGTTGATTGTGGAAAATAGAAACATTCATTCATTTATTTAAAATTTGGCGTGTCTAGAATATTTCTCAGAATATGATACCTTACTGCATTAAATTTAGATTTCATAATTTTTGAAATATATTTATAATACGGAACAAAATATTATTATTGATTTCATTTCAATCCTTTTGAAAGCAAAACTAAAAACTGAATTTTATGCTAAATCTGAGAAATTTTTGTTGAATTATTCTTTGAGATATTACATAAATTATCAAAAATATTTTGTAGTTCACATAAGACTTAAATACCGAGATATTCTGTTTGCAATACTCATATTCAATAATAATAGTAATAAATAAATAGCAATAAAGATGATAAATAAAATAAAACGCTTGGTTTTTTTAAAAAATATCTTTATATTAATTGCAATTTCATCATTTTCACTTTAAATTAAAGTTGACGTTTTACCGGAAAAGACAACAAATTAGAAAAATATATAGAGTAAATTGAACGAAACGATCTAAACAAAAGTATAAGTTTGGTATGACTATCAAAATTTGAAGATTAAAAATGTTTTGTTTGAGAATCTATTAAGAGACCAGTTACTTAAAATATTTAATTGAAAATTGTAGCGAGCGGTAATACTGGCGAACCGGCTGGTCGCCAAAGGCGGCTAGTACATAATAAAATTCTTAATCATTAAATAAATTTAAAATTTAAAGTTACGATTTTACGAATAAAATTTATCTACAATTTATTTACATATTTTTCCATTATTATTTTTTGAAAAAAAAAAGATTACGAAGTATTTTGTTAAGTAAGTTATTTAAATACGAGTCTGCAAATTTCAATATGTATAGGCATTTTCAGCTTTTAATGAAACAAAATATTATTTAAATTTATTTGATTAAATATTCTACAAATAATCGATCTGATAATGTTTTGTCCATATTAATTATATTTTTTGTTACATTCTCAGTTTAGTTATATTGCACGACAGAGTTTATCTGTAAAGTATGAAAAGATTAAATACATACATTTGCCATTCGGGTATTACTGAACCAATTTATTTTTATGTCTTAATTTGCCTCTGTGATTATTAAATATTTGTTGGTTTAAAATGATTCCTAGAAAATTTAGAGGAGTACTGTCATTTCCGCAAATCAGTAATATTTTTTATAGTTGAATGTTTTCTGAATTAAAATTCCTTTTTAAAGATGCGTAAAAAAATAAAAAAGAATTGAGAATTTGTGATGTTGTTAACAACTTTCAGAGAACTTTATTATAAAATGTTGTTTTTAACAATATCTTATCTATGTATTCAATTACAGGAGCCATCTGCAACACTTTCAGCATTCTGAATGGAGACACCGACTGCGTTATTGAAGGCGGTCTCACTATTTGCAGAGTCAGTTGCAATCCTGGATATATGCTGGTGGGATCCTCTATTATTACCTGCTCTCCCTCTGGTTCATGGAATGAGCCGTTACCGTCCTGCCGACGTAAGGAGTAAAAAATTTCTTTTTAAAATGGTTTAATGAGAGCAAGTGAGAACAGAAAGACAAAATAGATGCCGTTGTAGTATTTACCAGTGTTCCTTTAAATGAAAAAATAGCTTTATTACACATTTTTGGAGATAATTTTTTCAATCAATTTTCGATTCAATTATTTTTTTAATTCTCTATAAAATTTTATTCTTTTCGTTTTTAGTACATTCAGTAAACGTTTACGCCAGATTTAAAGCATTTCATTTAAAATTATTCTTCACTGTGCAACAGCTTATTGGTTTTACTATTAATAAAAATAATGTAAAGCAAGGTTTCGATTCTTTTTACTATTCGAAATATTATTTTCCATCCATTCATAATAGAAAATGCATTTACAAAACCTTAGTGAAGTAGTGGGGATTTAAATTGTTTCTATTTTATAATACGATTCCTTTCAAGCAGTGCTTTTTCATTATACATTTTGATTTTTTTTATTTAAAAGTTTTAAATAGATTTTCGAAAATTGTATTAATTTTTTTTTTTTAATTCTGCGATGGCTTTCTTCCCGTTTTGAGAAATCTAGTTATTATTACTTTTGATAGATGGCAGCACAAATGCTATTATTAGGAGTTTCATTTTCGGAGAAAAGTTTCCTTACTAAAGTGGCTTCATTTTGAAATGCTTTCTATCAATTTTTTACACTTCTCGCTTTATCAAAGATACTTTATACTTTCATGAATACAGATTATACTTATTTAAAACGTATTCTTCAAAAATTTAATCATTTCATGCTAATATTAAAGAGGGATATTATTCTGATAATTACACATAAAGCCCTTTTTTTGCATTACATTGTTTATGTCTTTTGATTTTCAAAATACTTTATAGATTATTTTTAAATATTATAATATTATAGAGCAAATATTGAGAAATATGTTCAAAACAGAAAGCAAAAACAGATATATGCTATTGTTTTTATTTGTAAATGAAAGTATGAGGAAGTTACAAAATATATAATTTATTTTTAAAGAATTTTCAAACTTCTTACAAAATATGAGCAAACAGCAAATAATTTGGAAAACAAGCATAATTTTTTATTATAGTTTACTGAATCGACCCCTAAATATAAAATATTGGGAGAAAGATATAAAAAGTATTAACATTGAACATTAGATATTTCGCTATTACTTTTTATATAAATTATTTTCTTTTAATCACATAGCATTTATATTCAAATATTAAGTTGTGGTAATTTATTATACAAAATATGGAAGAGGAAATGAAAGCAAAGTAACACTTCATAACTGATTCTTTATGTGATAAAAATTACAGAAAATAGCAATTCATAAAGGAATGAGCAATCAAAGGCAATAAAATATAAATGATAAATAATTATTTGAAGTTCCGAGTATATTTCATGTGTGCCTTAAATTTCGTTCATCTAAGAAATCATATAAGAATTTATTTTCTGCATAATATAATATGTTATTTTCTACTATCAGGCAGCACTCCGGAAGTCACCAATATATGCCCAACGCTCAATGCCCCAGAAGGTGGAAGGCTAGTTGGTAGCTGTACTGCAGCTAATAGTGGGGATACCTGTCAGTTGGTGTGCATAAGTGGATATAGGCCTTCAGATACCAGAGTACTTATCTGCCAAACAAATGGCCAATGGTCCAATTCCTTGCCCAGATGCCTCTGTAAGTTTTAACGGTTTGACTTAATCTATACTTATAATAAAGTTCAATGTGTGTGTGTGTGTGTGTGTGTGTGTGTGTGCGTGTATGTTGCGCTCTACAGGCCAGACCGTTCAACCTACAGCTACCAAATTTGGCACGTGTATACCTTGGAGGCCGGGAATGTGTACCTGGGGGTTATTTTTTCAAATTTTTAACTAGAATTTTATTTATTTAAAAATTAAGCGAAATTTTGACGTGTTACTGCTATAACTTCCGAAAATAGTACCGCACAAAAAAGAATTTTACATCAAGTTAAAGATCAAAAATTTATCTTTTAAATGAAACTAATGTTTTAATCTTAAAATTAAATTTTTATTTTTAATGAATTTTTAAATAAATATTTTAACTATGTTTTTCAATAATTTTTTTCGCAAAAAATAAAAATTAAGATTAAGCACGGTTCGCATTCATAGGAAAAAATTAGCTTTTTTCAAAGTGTTTCCATCACATTGATTAAAGCCCCAATTAAAAATAAATTAAATCTTTTTGGAAATGAAATCTGCAAAAATATAATTTTCGGCACGTGTCTATAGGAAATGAAGAAAATATGAAATATTATTTTTTCTAAAAAATAAATTCAAGAAAAATTATTTTATGATCTTTTACATTCTATATAGAGGGTGTTTATATAGTCCCGGACCCATTTTGATGTTTAATGACTCATAAAATAATGAAGATATAAATAAACTTATGGCATTTATTGATGGAATAACTCATACATTTTCCTTTTCAGGTTTGAATATTTTTACTTTTGTAAATATCGTCTGCCCGTGTTTTTAATTTTAGATAATTTCATTTTCCAGTCTAAATATCTGTACATTTCTAAATATCGTCTGCTTATTAATTGCATTTTTCTCTCTTTTGTTTTTGGCAACTATTGAAATGTTATGTTTACTTTTGATGTGTTTGTTCTATGTAGTACTTTTGTATGTGATGTTTTATTCGAGCGGATATTAAGGAGAATGCATACTCCACAAGAGAAAGCACAGATTTTATGGTGGTCATAGAGTTAATTTCCAATCAACTAAATCACGGACTTTTAAGAGTTAATTTCCAATCACTTAAACTGACTGATTTAGGAAAATTTGAATATCACTATTCAATAAAAAAAAGGATAATTTTAGATTTTCCATCGATCGCTTCAAAAAAAATACGCCAATCAGCGCGCAGGTTTCTCAAGATTAATTGGCCTAAGATTATGAAAATGTTGAGTTTTTCTAAATTTTTAACATTTAAAACTTCATAAATAAGTCTTAGTTGATCGTGGAAAATAGAAACATTCATTCATTTATTTAAAATTTGCTGTGTCGAGAATATTTCTCAGAATATGATACCTTAGTGCATTAAATTTAGGCTTCATAATTTTTTAAATATATTTATAGGCCGGAACAAAATATTATTATTGATTTCATTTCAATCCTTTTGAAAGCAAAACTAAAAACTGAATTTTATGCTGAATCTCAGAAATTTTTGTTGAATTATTCTTTGAAATATTACATAAATTATGAAAAATATTTTGTAGTTAACATAAGACTTAAATACCGAGCGATTCTGTTTGCAATAGTCACATTCAATAATAATAATTATTATTAAATAACAATAATAATGATAAATAAAATAAAACGCTTGGTTTTATTAAAAAATCTCTTAATATTAATTGTAATTTCATCATTTACATTTTAAATTAAAGTTGAAGTTTTGCCGGAAATGACAAGTTAGCAAAATATATATAGTAAATTGAACGAAACGATCTAAACAGTATAAGTTTGGTATGGCTATCAAAATTTGAAGATTAAAAATGTTTTGTTTGAGAATCCTTTAAGAGACCAGTTACTTAAAATATTTCATTGAAAATTGTAGCGAGCGGTAATACTGGCGAACCGGCTGGTCGCCAAAGGCGGCTAGTTGGTTTATAAAAAAATTAAATTCTTATGCATAATTTTCTATTGGGTCTACATAAAATGTACCGAATTTAAAGCCTTGCCTCAAAGTATATAAAAAAATCCATAGAATCGTTATTCTTTGAGGTAGAATCTTCCAGAAATATTCACATGGAAGTATTATTTCATATGGAAAATCAGAACTGATACTATCACTAGAAGTGTTGCTCACTTAAAAAGGTTCTCAAAGTGACCACAGTGCTTGCTTAGGCATTTATGAAGATGTAACATAGTAACTAACTTCACATATCTCAACACAAGTAGTATGCGGAGCAGCTGCTAAACGTCTGTCAAGATTGTGGTAAGGCCGATCTATCCCTCCACCCTTGACCATGTGCAAGCAATTCAGCCGAGAGGCGAAAGTGGAAATATAATGAATTTTCCTTTTTATACACTGGTGTGCAAAACTTAAGCAACAGTTATGTTTTTTGCCATAACTTAACGAGAAATCATATGAGAGACATGAAATTCAGAAATGAGATACAGCATTTTGCTTTGAAAGAATGACGAAAGCATAGTTGCGCAGAAATGAATACAATGCATACAGTATGGAATCAAAAAAAAAGGCTTTATTGAACTCATAGTATCGTTACACATGATTGTCTGTCCAAGAGGAAGAACAGCAAGCAGATGTTCCTTAGTATGGGATATGCCCTCCCCTTACTGCAATGATTGCTTCGCACCGTCTCCCCATACTCAGCACCAGATTGTCCAACAGTTCTTGAGGTAAGAGTGCCCATTCCTCAATCAGCATCTGTTTAAGTTGTCGG
>JAPMOR010093091.1:48496-65414 GCA_026543865.1 Argiope aurantia
ATATATATATATATTTTAATTGAACAAAAATTTGATATCGAATTCTTGACGATTTCTCATATTTCAGAACTTTCTAAATCCGAAAAACACATTTTTGGAATTATGTCTGTCTATGAATATTATAAGTGAAAAAAAAAGATTTTGGGTTAGCGTAAGAAATTTGGGATATAGACTTGCCATTTTTTTTCAAATCTTGAAGAAAGTCAATTGATAGAAAGTTTGTCTGTCCAGCTGTACGGAATATAACAACTACAAAACATAAAAAGGAGAAAGATAAGTTCATAACATAAAAAGGAGATGTACAAGTTCAGCATGTAATATGTAGTTAAGTAGATTTCTATCTAATTTAGAATAAATTCGGTCAAGAGATTTAACATCTGTCCGTCTATATTTTTACATGTATGTGAATGTGAAAATTCAAAAATAGAACAACTTAGGTAAATAAAATTTATTTCACATTTTTAGGGTTAGTAATATCTGAAAGGTAACGTGTTATCAAAAGGACATCATAGCGGATACCAGTCTTGACTCCCATGTCCATCATATTCATATTATCGCTTTCTCGACATTTATTGCCATTAGATTACAACAATTAATCTGTTTATGCTTTTATTTTTTCGCTCCACATAGAACAATTAAGGTACCATGTGGTGTTAAAATATGGAATTTAATTCCCAAATTTTCAAAACGATAAAATATAATGTGGGCTGTCTGAAATCCTTGTAAATTTAATATATTTTTTATATTAGAATAGGAATGAAGAATCATCATTTTACTCCTTATATTCACTCAATTTCAAAATTCAGTATGTAATCGGTACAAATTTTTTTAAAAAAAAATCGAAATCAGTCGATCGTAATTTATGGCTATATATAAAGAATATAATAATCATTATTTGCAAACGAACTCAAATAAAAAGTCGAGATTCTCTCAAAAAAATAATATTGTCCTGCAATCTGTTTTACAGCTAGGGACAAACATTTCCTTGATGAAATTTTGCTGCGACTAGATTATTATTTCTTTGAATTGATGTTGAAGAGCTTACAAAATGAGCTACAAAAGGTCATTTTAACATTATTTAGATAGCTATTGCAAGCACGAATAACAATCATAAAAGTCAAATCTCCTCAACAAAGCCTGGTAAAAATGTTAAACTACCCAATTTAGGCACAATTTTTTCAAAGTCAAATTCATATTTTCTTCCTCGTTCAAGGGATTTAAAAAAAATCGCTTTTGGCAGCATTTCAACATTAATAAGACATCACGAGGGATGCTCCCGAAATATTTGACAAAAATATACGTGGAAAAAATTTTCTTTTTTAGAAAGGCAATTTCGCTTCCTTTTCTTCTTCTTTTTGCTGTTGTTAAGAAAATGATAATTTGATCTCCGGTCATTGCCAATGTATCACATTTAATGTCTAAAGCAGTTGTGTGTACTTTCTTATCAGAATTGCCACTTCTGTTGAGAAATGGAGCGATTTGCCCTTAGATGCTTAATTTTTTTCCCTGGGACATTTCTTTTTTGTGAATTGAAGTGTTAAAATGCAACTATATTATAAATTGTAGCTATATAAAATTATGATGTTGGTGTTTTTTGTTGTTGTTTGTAGCTGTAAATGTATTATTAAGATTTATAATTTGAGAGTTACATCTTTTCTTTCGACAGTTGTTTTTTGTATGTTTGTAAAATTGTATTTTTTCTGGGGAAATATTTAGATTCGAATCATATACTGATTACATATGAATATTTTTCAGTCTTATCTGCATATGAACTGTTCATTGAAATAAAAATAATCATAATAAATTATTTGAAACAACCTGCTGTATTACAGCATTCTTTTTATAGTTTATCTATAATTACTTTTTTTTTAAACTTACACTCAGTTTTACCATGGGGAAATCGGGTCCGAGATGCGCTATATGCATTCTCAGCATGAGAGCAGATAGAAAAAAGGTTCTAATAGTTAGTTACATTTTTTTATAAAATAGCCCTTTTCAGGAATCTTACCTATATAAATTAATTTAAAAAGCAAAAAAAAAAAAATAATAAATGTAAATATATAAGAAAAAAATAAAACAAAAAGCGCGGCTTGAACCTAGGACAAGCACCAAATGTGTTATTGATATTTCTCTGACTGAAATGCTGCACTGCACACACTTCGACGTGGAAGTTGAATATATTTATTCTAATAGTAATATATAAAAAATTTGTTGGTGTAAAATCGCGGATTTTAGAAAAGACATCTATTTATTTGAATTTAAAGAAGCAAAACCTCATCTAAATATAAAATTTGATTTTCGAGATGCACGTAATAAAGTTATGAGATATTTAGATAAAATCTTAAAACTATGTTAAGAGAAAACTGGAAATAAAAGACATTTCCAACAAATGAATTTTAACATGATGCATGAAAATATCTCCAATGAAATGGATCAGATTTAAATTTTGAATAACATTAAATAATATATCTAAGAAAAAATATTTTAAACTATATGTCAATGTTTAAAATTTACATTTTAAAATTATGAAGAATTCCAACGTTTATGACTTTATTTTCTATATTCCTTTAATTTCCCATCAATATTTATAGAAGATCGATTAAACAGAACAAATCGCATTTGAGCTGTATTTTGGCATTAAAAATTTATTATTAAATATTTATCTTGGGTGATATGTCATGCAAGGGAATCCTATTCTAAATGCCTTTTGAATTTGAATAGGAGTGGAAAACTAAACACTAAAAATAGATAAATTTCTTGGCAAAAAAAGGAAACATATGATGCTGAAAGATATGGCGAGATATCAAGGATGGGGGTAGGAAATTTCATACGAAATGAAAGTTGATGTAATCGAACCAATGGTTGGAGTTGGGGGAATGTTTTTTTAGATTGTCAATTACTTCATGTTGCATTGCATTAGTACCCCAACAATAATTATATATTTTCAATACTGAAAACAGAAAATAAGGCATTTTGATTATTATTAAATTAATTTAAAAATAATATTATTACTTAAAACTGTAGCTTTAAAATTTTTAAATATAATTATGCATAGAATTTTCATTCATTTAAATACTAAATTTTAAATATTGTTTTTTTCTAAGATGTGACGAATTTTCAATTTTCTTTTCAGAATTGTTGTGATTGACGTTTCCAAAGACAAAGAATCGGAATCTGACGTAAAAATCATCATTATTAAAATCTGAACGCTGGAAAAGACGTTTCCATTTGCTTTAGACTCACTTCGATGGTATTCCAGTCGGGTTGTTGATGGAAAACGATACAACAAATACTCTGAAGTAACTTTACATTCCATGCACAAAGAAAATAAAGGATCTATGGATATCTATTATACTTTTGATCAATCTATATAAAGCTGTATGACTCCATTGTTTAAACTTGATTTCCTCAACTACAATATTTTTTTGTAATATATATTTCTATTATATTTTAATTATTCTTTGAATAAAATCATTTATTTTTTATTCAGATTATTATTGATTTTGAATAGTAACATTACTTCATATGTTCATTATAAATTTTTTAGAGTCTTAATCAAAGCGTTAAAATGCTAATAAAAAAATTGTGTGATAAGTACAAAAGACAATAAATAAAATAAAAGAATAAAATAACAAGAAGATTAAAATAAGTCAATAAAAGAAGCATTATGTATATATATTTTTATTTATATTGCTTTCTTTTTTTTATCGAATATTTGGCAGTCTTTCGTCTAATTATTACTGAAATTAATTTTGCCAATTTCCCGTTTTCAAGTCATATAAGTGGCTGAAACTGAAAAAAATCGCTTCAAATATCATATTATTCTGTAGAAATACACCATGCACTTTAATGAGAAAATTGGCCTCACGACGGCTGATTTAAAATCAGCAAATGATTATAAAGTCAATATCTACGACCCGTAGTCTCTCTCGATATTTCGATCTTAGATCTCCAATTCTCTTTCATCTGGTCAACAAAAGAAAATATTTATCTCTCGATGGTCGATTACAACTAGACAATGCACGATAATGAAGTTAACTCATCCCCCCCCCATCTGATCAATAATGGAGAATATTTCACTCAAGACGACAGATTACAAGTAGACAAAGCATGATAATATAATTACCCACGATATTATGATTCCGAAGCCAACTCTTCAACACCTGATCAACAATAGAGTATATTTGAAACTAGACGGTAGATTACAAGTAAGCAAAAATCATATAATTATGAAGTTATCATATAATTATGAAGTTAACTCTCTTCACCTGATCAACAGCAGAGTATATTTGACTCAATACAGCAGACTACAAGTAGGTAAAGCCTGATCATATAACTACCCACGGCATTACGATTCCGAAGCCAATTCTCCTGCATCAAATCAACAATGGAGTATATTTGACTCAAGACTGCATATAATAAGTAAGACTGCATATAATAAGTAATAAGTAGCTCATATATCTAGCTATGGTATTGCGAAGTCAATTCTCTTACATCTGATCAATTCTCTTACATCCAAAGAGCAATCACCGGCCAAGATACAACTCTTTCCGTGATAAGTAGATATAGCCTGATCATAACTGCTCACGATACTATGATTCCAAAGTCGGCTCTCTTACATCCGATCAACAACAGAGTACGTAGGATTCAAGATGGCAGATTGCCATTAGAGAGAACACGAAGCCCAAATTAATTCTTTTCCACAAGGGAAACAGAGTACATTTGACTTATGAAGATAGAATACATGTAGATACAACTTGATTAGATTATAACAGATCAGGAATAATAATCTAATCAACTCCTTTTCCTCAAACTAACAATAAATAAATAATTTGTGATTGAAGCACCATAATATTGTTGAAAATCTAAGAATAGATTAATTATTGATACATGCGCAGTCAGAAATACAAGTATGCAATTTATAGGATTATTCAAATTAAACAAGTGTTTCGCACCTCTTGTGCAAAATATTCCTTTGAATCAAAACGTCATTTTACTTACAATTTAGTCGACAGAGATAAAATGGCTCTACGATGCTATAATTTGCATACAATCAAAAAATATTGGAGGAAATATTGGAGGATTCATCGGCACGTTAATGAGTGCAGGAAGAGATTTTCGATTAAACTATAATTTTAGTCACAATGACATTAAACTTTATTATATCGATGTTTTCTTGTCAAATTCTTTTACTAGAATATAATAACAGGACTTTTGCTGAGCTCAAACATTTTGCCTGGTAAAATATTGTTCCGATATTCTCGCATTAATAGACGCCTTCGGCAAATCATTCTAAAATTTAGAAAGATCGGCACTTCTGTAGTGAAACGAGAGATAGGCCATAAATCAGATGTAATGCGGAAAGAAATTGTGGCTGCAGTTGTTGAGCAAGCAATAACAAGCTCAGGTGTCAGCATTAATGCATATACAGTTTAATAGCGCAACAATTTTTCTTTCACAAAAGAAAAATTTTTATAAGCATTGTTTTTTCAAAAATTAGCATTTTACTTGTACAATAATGCAATTTTCCTTCTACTGAGCAAAACACGAGTTGTTTCTTTATAAAATAAATCATGAAACCCGAATTAAATGCTCAAGAGATTCTGTCTAATATATGTGGTTGAGATTTAGCTTATAGTCAGCTATAATATGTAACTTATCCAGCCTATAGTAAATTTAACCGGCTATTTTGAGTCGCCGAAAGCGCACTGAAAAATCTGAATGATCGGTCCGCCTCGACAGTAACACTGGCAGGAACTATGGTTGCATCCTAAGGCCCATCAAGGACCGCGGTAAAACCCTTCTCGTGGGAAATACGTCTCGTTATCGATAGGAGGTAGCCAATCCCAACCATTTTTTACTCACCAGGGTAGCGAGAACCAACTACCATACATCCTCATTTCTGAAGTGCCCCTCATTGAGAGATAAATTCTATAGTACGGTATATAATAGCCTAGAGTATAAGCATATTTTTATGCAGAACATATCTAAACGTTTTCTGTTTAATTTCAATCGCTTTGTTTCCATTTTGATTTTCAGTCCAATATGATTTGATTTTCAGTCCTAAACTATTTCAATATATTTAACCTATTAGTTAATGCACAGACATTCCTTTGAAATATTTATTGAAAGACTTAAGATATTCGATTTAGATCTCATGATTTTAAAATGATGTTTTAAATGATTTTAAAATGATGTTATATAATTTGAGATGTCTTTGATACCTGAGTGGAATCTAACAAATATTTAATTTAAATTGAACATTGAATTGAACATTGAATTAGGTTCATTTTCATTCAGTTTTCCCGAATCATGTTATACAAGTCTAAAAATATTAAATTGTTTTCGCTTAGAATCGAGCAACAAAATTGTCTGCTTAACTATTTAATTTATGAAATCATTAGCTTCCATACTTAAAACTATTTAAGTCCATTAACTTTTATAACATCGAAATTTAAGTGTTTATATTAAGCTCCTCGTTATATTCATAAAAAAAGAATGTTCCTCGACGAAAGAAAAAAAAAGACTAAGCTTCTTACACATTAAAAATATTTAACATGATCTCTTCATTAAAAAGCTGTTTTCAAAAATGTTTGCACCTCTGACGTATTGCAAACTAATGACCAAAATCTCCTTTGAGATAAGATAAATCCCTGACTCGAGAAATAAGGTTAAAGAAGGCAGCGTCATCGTTATTTTTATTCGGTCTTTTTACTTAAGTCGAAACTGGCTTTATCTATCGAACTCTTCATAGATATGTCTTGATGAATAGCTAATTGCAGTTTCTTCCTAGCATAGTTCTTTAATGTTGCTTTTGGATTGCTCTTATGTTATCAGTTTTATGTTTGGTAACTTTGTTTTACTAAAAGGTAACAGCCTTCCACAATTAATTAGTGCGCAGGGAATATTCTTATATTTAATTTGAAATTAGTATATATGGAATAGCTTAATATTAATGATTTTTTAAGTAAAGTATTGTTACGGAAAATCCTAACCAATCTGGTTGCTATATGATGATAAAATCCAAAACGCTCCTTAAAAACTCTTTATTTTACACGAATACAAGGTATAAAGCAAATGCAAAACATGCTTGCAGAAATCAATAATACGTAATCACAAAATCACGATTATACAGCCTCATCAGTTTAAAGTGCTCATAAAGGTCTTACTGGAGATCAATACACCAAACCTAGATTTCATTTAACCACTTCCATCTCCCACGACTTGACTGACTAATCTATCTCTTGTGTTTTTATAACCTCTGTGATATACATCGGATATACTAGAACAAAGGTCGGAATGCAGTTATCGCCAAGATTCTCGAATATTCGGGATCTTCTATTTTCATCGCCAAGTTGCCAAAAGTTCGCTAAGACCAGCAACATTGACTCATCATCCATTCAGCAGCCATTACTTTATTTGTAAATCTATCTTTCATATCAGAAGACTTATTACACAGGAGAGAAAGACTTTGCAAATTACATGCACATTTTTCATGAAGAATCAGAAAAGAAAATACATTAGTGTAAAATACAGGAGAACATTTTACCTGAATTACCTAAACACGTAAAGTTTCAATGAAAATAAGATATAATGGAATTGATTTCATTGTAAAAAAATTCTCCTTTGTCGAGAGAATCATTAACAAGAAATTATGTATAGAGAATTTTTCTATTTCAGGTAAAGGCAGTAAATATTCTTAGCAAACCTACTTATCGTCAAAGGCAGCTATTGAAGTTTAAATTATAGAAAATAAAACAATACCAATACCAAAATATTTTATCTTAGTTTAAAAAACTTTAATTGACTTATCTCTTTAGTTTGTTTGCGAAATATAGAAAAAGAATTAAATAAATAAAGATTATTTTAAAAAAAGACAATTTTAGAGATATCACACTAAATATTATATGCAAAAAAATTTCAAATTTAAATGGCAAGAACTGTCGAAATACTTTAATTTCTTTTTATTTAATAGTAATTAGACGCCAACAAGTTTGCTATATTTGCTGTGATATAAATTTTACAAGCTCAAAATTGAAAAAAAAAACGATTTATTTATAAATAAAAATAATTAAAATAAAATATTTTTATTCAAATGTAAATTATAAGGACTAAAATAAATCCTTTTGTTAATCACACACCAATTATGTTAAGTAAAGTATAACATTTTATTACTCACGTGCAAACCAAGAGGACTATAACAAAACATATCTTTTTTCACAGATAAATCATGATAACTAAAATAGATCAATAATTTTCTAATTAATTGCATATCAAATGACATCTGAATAAATTTAAAAGCATTATATACAATGCAAAACTTATGCTTCCCTGAATTCGATTGGTTTGCAAATTATAAATACTTGCAAATGAAATCTCTTCTCTTCAGAAGAATACACTTTGATCGCACTAATTTCAATAATGAGCTAATACTACTTTATTTAAACATAAATTATCTCTTAATCTTCAACTTAATAGGAGCATCGAGCATAAACAACAAGATAGTCTATAATGATGTTTACATTCATTCCGAATTATATTCGTAAAATTATAAATGCTTGTAAATGAAATCTCTCCTTTTCAAAATAATATTTTTCGATTGCACAAATTTCATTATTGAGGTAATATTAATTCATTTAAACATAAATTATCTCTTAATTATTAACTTAATAGGGACATAAAATCTAACTATATGATAAAAAGATGTTTACAATCATTCCGAATTATATTCGTAAAACTGTTAATACTTGTAAATGAAATCCCTTTATTCAAAGTAATACTCTTTGGTTACTCAAATTTCAATATATTAATTTATTTAAATATGTTAATTATCGCTTAACTTAAGATCTTTGACCAAATTACAAGATAGTTAATAACAATGCTACAAGATAGTTTATAATGATGCTTACAATAGTTCCGAATTATATTCAAAACTATTTAAGTTTCCGAATTATTTTGTAAAATTGTAAATACTTGTAAATTGAAACCCTTCTCTTCTTTTCAATATTTAGCTTATATTAATTTATTTAAACATGAATTATATCTTAATCTTCAACTTAATAGGAGCATCGAACATAAATAACAAGATAGTCTATAATGATGTTTACAATAGTTCCGAATCATTTTCATAAAACTTTAAGTACTTGTAAATGAAATCCTTTCTCTTCAAAATGATATCAATCCTTTGATTGAACAAATTTCAATATTGAGCTAATAATAATTTAAAATTATCTCCTAATCTTCAACTTAAAAAAGCATCAAATATAAACAGCAAGATATTCTA
The DNA here is from genome assembly GCA_026543865.1 of Argiope aurantia. Lineage (NCBI taxonomy): Eukaryota > Metazoa > Arthropoda > Arachnida > Araneae > Araneidae > Argiope > Argiope aurantia. Next base: position 57,780 of record JAPMOR010093091.1, read on the forward strand.
TAATGATATTTATAATCGTTCCAAATTATTTCGTAAAACTATAAATACTTATAAATGAAATCCCTTCCTATCAGAATAATATCCTTCGGATTCACAAATTTCATTACTGAGCCAATATTAATTTATTTAAACATAAATTATCACTTAATTTTCAACTTAATAGGCGCATCGAACATAAACAACAAGGGAGTTCATAATGATGTTACAATCTTTCTGATTAATATTCATAAAACTATAAAAAGAATAATTGGATTGCAAGCAGTTCGAGATTTAAAATTATAAAGAAGTCAACAACGTATACAAAGAGAGAAATGCTATTTTCCATTTCGATTAAAATTTAAAGAATTTGAATTTTCCTCCTGGAGTGGTTTCAAAGGCACAATTTTCAATTTATGTTTCCCTACATTCAGATAAAGCGAACTCATTTAGTGAACGAATATTTCCTTCAAACGATTTTTTTTTGTCGTCAGCAGTGCACAAGTGATTCGTTAAAGCAATCTGCGACTTCCATTGAAGGAATCAGGCTTCATTAGTTTGGGGTGGGAGGTTCAAAAGGGATTGCAAATGAGCGGCTTTCAGCTGTACCTTCTTTGGCATGTGTTGCTTGCTTGCCGTAATGTCCAGAGAGTAGAATTTTAATATGAGAATGAAATTTTAAAAAACTGTTAAATGTTTTGAATGATTTAGGATTTATACCGTACTATTTTATAGAGTACTAGCTAATTTTAGAAAACAGAAAGTTTATTTGGAATGTTATTTTTGTTTTATTTTAATTAATGTTTTCATGTATTGTTGTTTGCTTACCGTAGTACCCAGAGTGTAGAATTGCAATTTAATATTGAAAAGAAAACTGTTAAAAATTGTTTAATGATTTAGAATGTGTGCATGCATTTTTATTTAGTTTTATACTTTTTTCAGCAGGATTATTTGGAACATCATTTATATTTAATTTCATTTAAAGATTTTATGTACGACTAAATATTCCTGGTTCTTCCAACATAATAATTTTAAGCGATTGTGATAGGTACTTAAATCATAATATTGTCAGGTAGATACTTTAGTATGGCACTCAAGGACACACACAAGAAGTAGAGCTAAACCAATTTATTAACTGAATTCTGAACACAGAACACAGTGACTGACAAATCTTCTGCTTTTATACCAGCAGGGAAAGTTCCAGAATACTTTTCTGGAGACAGTAAAAAAAGTCCAGAACACTGGTCTGGGAAACTAAGGAGATGTTCAGAATCATCTGGAACATGAAATAAAGGGAAACATAAAATCAAGGAATTAGATATTGTACAAGCTGTGAATCACATTGTCTCCAGCTGGATTCGAACCTACAAACCCCTGATTATGAGATCAGTGCTATGACCATTCGGCCGTGGAGAGTCGACTGTTTCTTTTCAATGAGGCAATATTATGATCTACCATAAAAAAAATTTAAAAAATTCTTTCATAAGTTCCAAGTAGGTAAAAATCATCCTCTGCCACACCCATTAAAACTGACGAAATATCAATAATCTCATCCTTTGTTAATGTAGGCATAGGACTGCAGAGTAATTTTCAAAGCAGCAGTGGAAAGTTTCTCCCTGACTTCATTTTTATTTTAATTTCGGCCTGTATTTCAAGATTTAATTTAGAACTAATTTTACCCTCTATAACATTTTCAGTTTTGAAAGAAAGTTTTATAATGTTGATTTATTCCACCATGAACTATCATTTCATCCATATTTTTGAAACAGGGTTTTTATCCATCATTAGCTGCTTTCTTTCACCTTAATACCATCATTTCCATAATTTTTTTATGTATTTTATACATCAAAAATATACTGTGTTGTCGTTTGGCATTCTGTAGGATGCCAAGAAAATGAATGGAATATTAATATCTATATATTTCATAAATTGCCAGCTAGTTTTCGATGTTCTAAATATTACTTAGGTGTTATATATAATGCCGAATTTTAAGCTTTGGTGGTATATATAAGACAAGGACGAGAAAACTATTTTTAGGAAATGCAATTCTTTCTAATATGCATTTTAAATTTAGTTTCATTCTAATCATTAATTTAATTGTAGATGACTTCAAACAGGCAAAATTGCTTTATGGTCATCCTGCATTTTCTATTTTCTTCAAAACTGAATTTAGATCAACTTTTTAAATATGAATAGAATCGCATTCTGCATTTTATTAACTATAAAATTATTTTTTAAAATTTCAATAATTCTAATATAGTTGGCTTTGTTAACTTTTTTGATAAATGGGACATTTAAATTTTTAAAATTCAGTGTTGAAAGAGAAGGTTGCTAATCTAGTCTCGTTTCTGATTTTAAAAAAAATTAATATCTTACTCCATTCTACTAATATTATTTCAAAGACGTATTAAAAATTTGCATTTTCGGGCAGTAAATAAATAATTAAAAAAAGGATAATATATAAAATTTACGAATTTTTGTAATTCTCGCTCAAATCTGGACTATTGTAGCCTCATAAGCTCTGTATGTATGGACTATAGTAGCCTCATAAGCCCTGGATCTTCTATATAACTAACAGGAATGGTAGCTCCGAACTTTTTTCAAATAAATAAAATTCAAAAATTTTTTTATCCCCAACCCTACGCATAATTGTTCATTTTATGTAATGCTACGAATATTTTACATAGTGTTGGTGAACGATAATTATGAAATATTGATATTAGTCTCGAACCCAGCATTTTTATTGAATCTATCGTGAAGCATATGCAATTTGATTTCCTTTTTACTACATACTGAAAACAAAATTTGCCACGTAACTGCATCTATAATCACAATATAAAATACCGAATTTTATTGATTTAAATAATTGAATTTATGAGCTATTGCATTTGCATGAACGTGAAAGTACAGACTGAAAGGCGATCGACCTTTAACAACTTTGTAAAAACATTAATAATTGCCTATATTTTATATACTATACTCATGAATAAAATTTCATTTATATAGATCTTTTCATTTTATTGTTGCCGAGTTCACTCATATTCATACATCCAAATAAGGGAGCTTCTTGTGGATATCTCTTTCAAAATTCGATAGAAACCCATAAATTTGGTTGTAAGTCTATATACAATATTTCATCTGTCTAGTTGAAATTGTTTTTGAGTTTGATCGTGTTCAAAAATTGGCGTAAGGCCAATTTTTTTTTTTTTTTTTTTTTTTTTTGACTCAAGGAGTTGTAATTATCTGTCTAGTTGAAATTGTTTTTTGAGTTTGATCGTGTTTAAAAACTGGCGTAAGTCCAAAAATGGGTTTTTTTTTTGGACTCAAGGAGTTGTAATCATCTGTCTAGTTGAAATTGTTTTTGAGTTTGATCGTGTTCAAAGATTGGCGTAAGGCCAAAAATGGGTTTTTTGGACTCAAGGAGTTGTAATCATAAGATAAAATGGAGAACGTCTCACATAAAATGCGTAGAGCCATCAAAATCGGGAGTTTCAATTTTTTGATGATTATAATATTTCTTCTATACTCCGATATGAGGCAATAAAAACAATTGGAAAATTTTTCATTAATTGCAAAATAAAATTTACTATATTGTATTATAGGAGTAACCATATTTTTTCTGTTTTTCCCTTTTATTTATTTACGTTAAATTTGAAATCCGTAGAGATATTTATTGTATTATATTATTTTCTAAATGAATAATAGCATGATTAACAACCTAAAAATATTCATCAATGTTCATTTTGTCTACCGATTAAAGTTTTGAGAAAATAAACACTATTTCAAAACGTTTTCATTTATTTATGTTTACAATTTTTCTGTATGTAAATTTGATAACATTTTTAATAAATATTCTGCAAATATTGAACTTTCATGTCTAAATGTTGTTTCGGATTAAATATCTTCGATTTTTAAACTTTTATTCGGTAGATGGTTTCTTTCATTCATTTTTTTGTGAAAATAAAATGTATTTGGTTGATTTATCTTTTAAATCAATGTTCTTTATTTCATATATATCTTCTTTTTTATGCATATTTTATATTTATTATTTTTATTTTCTTTATCATTAGGCATTATAACACAATTTATTTTGCATTTCAGATACTCAAGGCATTAAATAAATAATTAAGCTAAATTAATTAAATTTTCCATCAGTAGTTTAAACATTTTACCTTTTAAAAAACAATTTAAGGGGATTCTTTTTATTATTTGCATTTTCTTTATCATTAGGCATTATAATAAAATTTATTTTGTAGTTAAAATTCTCGAAGTAATAAGTAAATAATTAAATTAAACTAATTAGATTTTCCATCAGTAGTTTAAACATTTTAACTTTAATAAAAATAATTTAAGCGAATTCTTGTCCCGAATAGAAATATTTTTAGACATCATTTACAAGCTCGTCCTCTTTTAGAAGTTATTCGATTTTTGTTGTTTTTAAAAATCTTCAAACTCGGAGCTTCGTCGCCTCAAATTCCACTTTGTATACAGTTCACATTAATGAATCCCGTATACACTGCTGAACACAAATACATTTTCGTGAAATGGATGTTATTTGCTTACTTAATGAATTTATAGGATCTGAAAACAAGGAAATGGAGTTGCATTTGAGCTTTTAAAATAATATGGAGAATTCGTATTCATTTATTTTTGAACGAAATTAAAATATCCTTTCTTCGTGTACATTAAAGCCTTCTTGAAAATTATAATTCCCAGACTTGCTTTAATTAAATTATTTCATTTATAATGATATAAGTGAGAAAATGAGGATTTCGAATTTGGGCAAATGGTATACATCAATTGCATTTAGAATCTAAATTAGTTTAATTAAATGATATGTTCCTGTTAATAAGCGTCGTAGGTGGAAATGATTTCGATTTGGAAATCAAATTACTAGCTGAAACATGCATATTGTTAGCTCCCATCTTAAAATTTTATCATTCAACTATAAATTAAGGAACACTGAATGAATCAAATATATTTTCATCCACAAATTAATTGCAAATATAATACTTTAATCCCACCTTTGAAGATAAAAATTTAATGAGAAACTTTAAAAGTTTCTTCCATTAAAGTTTTTGGAATATAAACTTCATTTCTTCAATCACTACATTGTTGAAATGAGATATTATTTGAACTCTATAAATACAACATGAAAGGTGATTTCCAGTGGAATAAATCTAGAAAATTGATATTTATGTAATTATATTTTAAACTTAATATCAACAAAAGTATTTTAATAGGAAATAATCGGAATAAAGAAAAAAAAACCTAACCATAATTTATGCAGTATTATCCTGAGATGGTGCATTTCTAAAACAGAGCCTTATTTTTTTCTTATATAATTTTTATTTATTTTTTATTTTTCTATTGTATAAATGTTTCCTCCACTCCTAATATTGATTTCACTAATTCAGTAAAAATTTCTCAACATCTTGAGTCATTTCGTTTTTTCTCCAATTTTATCAATTTATTCAGCTGAAACAGTTTCTTTTAGTGTACTTTTTTATTTATTATTACCTTTACAACTTATTTAATCAAAAATAATTTTGTTTATATGCTTTATATTATCATGCATTATACCATATATCTTTATATATTCATTTCATATTATAAAAATGAATGAAACGTGTTATTATAGATGTAACAACGACAGCCCAGAAATTATTTTCGTACCTGTTGGCCATAGACATGTACATCTAGTTAAGAAACTTGTCAATTGAGGTACATATTAAAATATTAAAATAAAGAAATCAATTATATTAAAATTACAAGATTTTTTTATAACGGCCACCTGTTTTTGATATTTATATTTAGTGATAATTTATATGTATTCTAAAGAACTTAATAAAAATAAATAACTGCTCCTAAATAAAAATTGAAAGAGATACTATAACTTAAAACTTGATCAGATTCTTTTTTAACTCTAAAAATGCATTGATAATTGCTTTCCTGAGAACAAATTAGAAAGATATATATGCGATTATTGCGAAATATGGCAGAAAATAGATATCCCTTTTTGCCAGATAATGTTACAGACATTGCAGTTTACTTCTGAAAAAGCCATTCCAACATTATTAGAAAAAGCAATGCAGACTGAAAAGCAATCATAAAAGTCAAATATGTTCAAAAAATCTGAAAAAAGAAACATATTAATGTATTAAACCACCCAAATTGCGCTGTCACTTTTCCCAATAGTCAGCTGCATACTTTCTCGATTTCTCAAATAATTGAACTGAAAGAGAAAGCTTTTAGCCAAGTCAAAATTCTGAAAATAACAATACAAGTCATATTTCCAGAAAATTCTAAAAATATACTAGCCATAAGTTTCCTTCTTGCGTGCAATAACAATTTTCTTTTAGTTGTTTTAAGACAACTAAAAGAAAAATATATAAATTGTCAATTTGATTTTGGGCCAATAGTGATGTATCACTTTAATATTTAATGTAATTCATCTTTATATTTATTCTAATTGCGAAGATAATTAAGAAACTGAATGATTTTCCCATTATCATTTCTCCATTTTCTATATGGATGTATCAACTTTCGAATCAAGTGTCGTATCGTATTTTTGTTTAGAAAATGAAATTAACTTTGTTAATGCATTATGTTATTTATGTTAGCAAGATCAGAATCCCCCCTCCCCCCCAAAAAAAAGCTAGCTCTAAATATAACGTTTATACATTCCCCAATAACAAATAAAAGATTTTTATGTTGGGATTTGACTTTGAAAAGTTCTCAATTATTAGAATTGAGATTTGCTATAACTTTTCTAGGAATTATAATTAAATTACGACTGCAGTTCGATTGATTTGATTATTTTGATTAGCGTTTATTAAAGAAAATGCACGAAGACTCTCAGAGTAAAATGTGTAAGGAAATATGCTCACAAAATCAAATTATCTTTTATATTGCAATCTTTTTTATGATTTAGTGAATCTCGAATTTTATTTTGCCGTTAATCATGTATAAAATTTATGCATTTCTCAGGAGGGCATACAAGATATTCACGAGGAATTAAAAATATTTTTAGATGAAAGTGCAATGTGGGTGTGAACTTTTATGATTCTATTAGGAATTCTGAGACAAATCTGTAATGTGATTAATTAGATTAGCGTCGATTTAGAAAGTATCCGAATATTCTTCATGCAAAATTTCTAAATGCATGTTTTCATAACTTGAAATTATTTCCTATATTGAAATTTGGTATTTATCTCTATAATGATGACCATGCAGTTTAGGGCGACTATTATTTAACAGTGAGGAATGACGTTTCATAGTTATATAAATAAAATTTTTGAAATTTTAATGAAAGTTAATTTTTACTGCAAGTGTTATGGGTTCCTCAAAAACGAATGTAACATTTCAATATCGAGATTTGAAAATTTTTATTTCATTTATAAGATTTTACAACTATTACAGTTTTGTTAGAAAACATAACCACAATAAAAATATAAAAAGACTTTCGAAAAAAATAATAATTTTGATCACTAAAAATGATGTAATATCTAGCAATTTTAATTCACTTTTTTGGCATAAAACACCTGAAGCATTTTGAAGGAGAAAAGACACAAATAATTAATAAGAATTAAAAATTAATCAATAAGAAATTTTTACATCATCATAGACTAATAAAAATTTTATTAATTACTGCTTAAA